>JARJLF010001809.1:0-61100 GCA_029378395.1 Mycena leptocephala
GCCATTCGAAAATGCTGCGAGGTTCTGGCAGGCATCCCCGACAGAGCCTGCCTCCCTCATCACCGCCCGGGCGTTTCGGGCCTTCTGCTCTCAAATGGGAAAACTCTTCCAGCCTGGCCCAAGAGACGATCGAACGGCACCTTGCAGCGCACGAGCAGCGTCATGTCAAGCAGCTCGGTGGCACTTCCAATGTGGTACCGCGTCTGGTTGACCTGGTCGCAAACCGCTTGGTTATGGCGGACAGCAAGACAATTCACGACATGTTGGCGGATATTCCACCAATGATATTACAGAATAATATATGGCGTTGGCATCGACTACATGTTACCTGAGCCACCCTCCCTCGTCGCCCATTAAATGAGATGGTCGGCCGGCGGTGACATGTTGGGTATGCACAAGCTGTAGTCCGTTACAATGAGCAAGCCTCTACCCGCGAGGTGCGGGAAGCACTCTGGGAGGCACCGCAATCTACCTTTCATCGCCCGTCGAGGGCCGTGAAATGAACCTCGCATTTGCACCTCCACCTGCCGGAGGCTCGAGACAAAGGCGTCCACTGATGCATATAGGCCGGAGTGGCGGTTGATTAGGAATGAATCCGCGCGGAAATGAAAAATGAGGGTTTCCACGCAGTTGTCCGGTTTGAGAGTACCGACCGTCTCGTAGTATGAACCCTGTATCTCAAGATGTGTCAATGCCGGAAAGTCCGACAGATTGGCCAGCAAGGCCAGGGCTGGGAGGCTACATCAGAGCGAGGAAAGAATGAATAGAGATACGAAAGCTTACTCTCGGTCATCCGCAGTTGCCTTATGCTCAACCGTGCTGAACTGAGGATTCGTAGCAGGTCGGAATCTGTGTTGTGGCCATCCGTGTCGAGCTCGACGAGGTGAGTGAAATCGAACGGGGACGAGGGAGAGATGAGCCAGGCTGGGAGGTGAGCTGCCTGACATAACTCCAGCCTTTTGATTTTTGCCCGCCTTTCGGGAGGACAAGGCGCGGATGTGGTGGGGAAAGCAAAGGTAGCTGAGAAGGAGATGAAGGCAAGGGTGTGGATATCTTGCGAGCATCTCTGGAATAAGGATGGTAAAAGCTTCAGGGACAAAAAGGAGAAGCTCGTGGATAGCTGACAGATCTCGACCTCTCGGATCGAAGGCAACCCGATTAAATCCCCAGTCAAACGTGGCAGACGGTCATCTGATCCCCACCCCCGTGTAACTTGGAAATTGAATGCAATTTTCTTTACGAGTGGAAGCTGCATCTTCAATACGAGCTCCAGTATCTCGATCTGCGCCAGGACCCTAAGAGAGCGAATGTGCGGCAGGAGGTGCGGCGAAGCTGCGAGAATAACAGAGAGACGCCGAGCGGAAATGGGAATGCGGGGTACACCTGGATTCGTCGAGAGCTTTCCCATCTCTGAGTCCCAAGGATCGAGGCTGACGTGGCGGAAAATCTGAGCTTGGGCCGAGCTGCAGAGCGTCTGGCTGACGAGGGCGAGGGACTTCAGATCGTCCTGAGAGGACTCGTCGAGCTTGACATGGGAGACAATGCGATCACAAAGCTCTTGGACGTAGAAGAGCTCAGAGGCAGAGGCAGACATGACGGTGTGGGAAAGGCCCAGGAGCGTGGGTGCAGTGATCAGTATTGAATCACGATTCACTACCACTGCGTGCTATCTTATCTTATCACCATTCATGTTATCCGCTATCTTGACATCCACAGTATCTTGTCATTAGTTGGTCCTTGGTGGCGATGTGACCAAGGCAAACTTCGCGGTGTTGGAATTGAAGCAGTTATTCGAAACTTGAAAGATTCTACTGTAGACCGCTGACTTCCGGAATGAAGATCGAGTTCCATGACTAGTTGGGGGAATAAATACGGTTATATCTCAATTGAAAATACATACAGAGGATAATCCCCACGAGATTGAGCCCGGAAGAACTGGTCTTTCCGTCCAAATTAATATCCCAAAGAGGTTTGATCCCGGTAAGAGAGGATTTGGTGTGGAGCTGATAGAGAGACTGGTGTTTTGACGCCCGTCAGCTGTGCCGGCAGTAAATATGGATTGACCAACATGTAGCCACCTTTCAATTTCGTCTGCAAACATTGAGCGAAATATTTGCCTATGCGTTCACGGTGGTTCAAAATTTCTCCCTCTGCAGTCTTTGGAAGTCTCTGGTCTAGAAGATTCGAGCCAACTATTTTTGAAAGAAGTCCAAAAATTTCCGCAGCTTGACGCTCGTTTGACTTTTTCCGTAGATATCCGAGATCCAGATCCCAGAAAAAAGAATCTGACATTGAATGGAGGCATACACAGTAGCGTCTGTCCTAGGGATCGGTGCAGCGCATGAGTTGGGCAACGAGATATCGCAGATCGGGTCGATAATTCTGATGCCCAAAATGTGCTGGGCGAAGAACTCCAAGGCATCTGCGTGAAAGAAAGTGAGCACTCTTATCCGAGATATTGATATACAAGAAGAATGCCTCGTCAATTATCGGTCCTCCTAGTTCCCTGTACTCCGAGCCAGCCGCTTTGTTTTCTTACAATGTTGCGCTCTATGAAGTTTTGCTGTGATTGCACGGGATTAGCGGGTTCGAGCTTTCTCATCTGTAAATGCGCAATCATCAAAAAGAGGTAAAGAATTCGCACAGATGAGAATCGCTTGAGGCACGGTGTTGAGTTTGACTATGAAATTGCGGACGGTGTGCAGCACATTTCCGGCGCACCGACCCTGGAGCTCTTGCTGCACCCTCAACACGACCTTTGCCTGCCAGTGCTTCTCCCCTGTAACTTTGCAGTCTACGCGAACGACCTCGTGAACCAGACGCAGGCGGCTGCCCGGTTGAAGGAACGAAAGATATTCGAGCCGCCGATTCCGGCCTACAATTTCTTGGGCCAATCCGGAGATGAGAAGGAGGGGTTGTTTATATGGAAGATTACGCCTGACAGGACGAGAGTTTCCGCAATAGCGTGGGTGGTCAAGGAAACCAATGATCGGCGCACTGCCACTGAATTGTCGGAAAAACTGGCCAAAGCCGATAAGGCTTGATAAGGCCTGATAATGCCGTAGGGTACCGGCCCGATTATATTGTCCTGATAAGATGAAAGAACATTATAAGGTCGCCTCATATTATATGTATTTCAGACAAGATAAGGCTCTCTAGGATGATAAGGGCTAGTAAGGTTGAGGAGATAAGATGAGGTCAAATAATGTAAGGACGGCGTATATAAAAGTCCGCCACTTTCTCGGCTATTCCTCACCCTCTTCTGACTCCCACCATCTCCCAAAGCGAGTCCTTCTCCCTTCTCTCCTCTTAACTCCTGACAAAGCCTTTCTCTCCAGATCTCGCTGCGCCCACAAGGTGAGTAGTAGTCCCGCTCCCCGTTTCGCTCACGCATTCCTTTTCAGACTTGCCGCCATCTTTCACCCTCAACTCGACCCAATGGCGCCTTACCTTTGTTCCCGGCGAACAAGGTGATCGGTTTGCTGTTCAGGTTATCCACCTGGAAGAGCCTCTGGCAAGGCGTATATTTCTGCGTCTTGTGCCGAGTGCCATAGTAATGCTTCCACTGGGAACTGCGCAGCGGCTGTGAATCCGAAGTAGCCACGAAGCGGGCGTTGGTCGGAGGCGTGGCATCGTATTCTCAGTTCTCTGGTGCGTGTTCCACTCTCCACATCCTTTCCACTCTTTTCTCATGTTTCTCACAGACGCCGACACTCCAACCGCGATGATGATGACATTCTTTCTTCCATCATGCATGTTGTCTGGGGGTTTGTGGTAGATACCTCCCGGGGAAGGCTAGCTGCCTCGTGCTCCTTTGTCGTAGGCCCCGGGCCCAGGCGAACGCAAGCTCGCCTGCCAAAGCACGTTAAACTTTTGTATTGTAGCGTCGCAAATTGAATATATTCATTCTCCCCTCTACATTCTGCCTATTACTTGAAATACTCGGACGCCTTCGGAATTTCTCTTGACGTGTCAAGACGCATCGAGCAGAGGCGTTACAAATGACTGGGGACTCGTAAAAGGAATGTGAGACAAACACCCAATAATGGAGAACGCCGCCGTCCGAAAGAGCAGCCCACTCGGCACCGCCGAGTGGAATGCAATCGATGCCCATTTCGATGGGACGTCGAGAACGTCGATGAGCCGAGGAACGTAGATATCCGCGTTGCTCGATCGAATGAATGGGAAGACAATGTGCAGATATTGGCGCGTGAGAACGGCCTGCGTGACCGAGCCGGAAGAGGATTTGAAGAGGATGGTGCGGTTCGAGGGGTCGAGGCCCAGCATGGAAAGAAAGTCCGCGTGTTCTTTCTTATCTTGATGGACTCTTTCATCGCCCATAGCCTGTATATAAAAAGGCTGAGTGATCAATGCTGAGGGAGCCAGAAGAATGTAGAGCGCGTGGAGGAAGGCAGCGTCGCGCTTGAAACCTGCCCGACACAGACGCAGATGCCGCTCGAGGAGTGAGAAATAGCTCTATGGATCTCGTAGAGATATCGATAGCCTCGTAGGGATACGTATGATCTTGAAGGCACAAGCTCGTGTGGCGGGCGGCTTGATGAGCAGAGCCCCCAACTCTCCAACGCGTAGGCGTATGGCCGAGAACGAGAACAGAACGGGGACCTGTCAAATGAGTTATGGGCGCCTAGGGTCGGAGTTGGAGCGGAGGGTGGGTAGGCAGTCTGCAGGGCGTCGTAAGCGAGACCTCGCTGGCTGAATGTCTAGTTGGCGGGCGGGATGGCGATAGTCCAGTTAATATTCGAAAAAAAGAAGTGGAGGAGAATAGCGTACCTCGAGGTCGCGGCGTGGCGCGACGAAGGGAGGGAGGTCTTCATATCCGTATGCTCCACTAATAGTTGTCCTAGCCTTGATTGTGGGCGGGCATGTCGCACGACACCATCGCTCCGTGCTCCATCCAACCATCCACCCATTGATCCACCGACCCGTGACGCCATCCGTCTACCGCTAGTCCAAGTCCTACGGCGCGCGGCCCATCCTGCGCATCATGCACCCCACTCGCCGCACGCAGCCAGTATGCAGAACTGCCTAATTTTTGGTCCCATTTTCGGGTCAGGCGAGCGGAACGCGCAGGCACATGCTGGGACTGACAAAAGCCTAAAACGAGTAAGAAAAGCGAAAACGAAAAGAAAAAGAAATGGTCGAAGGGCACAGACAGGGTTGAAGGAAAGTACGAGGGAGAGGTAGGATGGTGAGCGCACCTCCATTTCCAGTCGTCCGTTCGTTCACTCTCCATCTGCTCCTCCACTCCGTTCGGACTGGCGACCTCCTTGTCCCACCGCGGTCCCGTCCGTCCACCCTCAAATCCAAGCCCATCTTGTCCTCCTTTCTCTTACAAGGCGAGGTGAGGCACGTCGAGTCAGTTGGTCTTGTCCCGTCTCCGTCCCCGTCCCCGTCCCCATCCCCTGCAATCCCAGACCAACTCATCGTCTCCTCCCCTACCCAACGGGCACGTCAATAGAATCGGTGTGTGTGTGAAATTTTGGGCATATGGCTCGAGGGTCGCATGCCGCAGGGTCGTACGTAGCTAAGAAAAGACACTACACTCCCCCGTGCTGCCGCGTGTTGTCTGAGCATGCTGTCAGAGCGCGAGCGTGAGCGTCGATAAAAGAAAAGAAAAGAGGGGAGGGGATAAAGAACGTACGTGTGAGATCCGGGGAGCAGAGCAGACCAAAGGCGAGAAGAAAAACACGGTGAAGAGTTGGATGGAAGTCGAAAAGACGACCGGTGCGATTGATCGTCTCCACCCCTAGTTCTTTTTTTCCCCGTCTACTGCGACGCGAGCGAGTCCCGCACAGGTGATTGACACCACCATCGGACCATGAGTACAGATTCAGCGCCCTCCGCGCCGCAGTCTTGAAAGCACAACGGGATCTTCACTGCAGCGTCGACCAGCCCCATCCGCGCCGCACCGCGGCTAGGTACCCTCGCCTGCTAACGGGTAGCGTAGGGCGAGACGCTCGCCCGTCATTCTATGCCATCCCCTCCTCCTTCTCCTCTCCTCGTACCCATCCCATCCTCGTGCTCATCCCATCCCATCCCGTCCCCTACCTCGACTAGCCTATCGACATCCAGACGGTCGACTCGACTCGACTCTCGAGGAGCACGCGTGTCAAATGCGCACGGCGTGGCATTCGTCCGTGGGTACTTGAAAAAAAAATTCTATTTTTTTTCGGAGATTTCGCGCTCCCTTCTGTTCCTGCGCATTTCGCAAGGGAAAATGGTGGAGTAACTGCACGGTGTGATTCGAAGCGATGGGTAACGCATGCAGCAGCGAATGTGGATGGGGAGCGAATGTATGCTTTTGTAGTACACGGTAAAGGGCCCAGACGCAGATGCAGATGCGCCATATGATATCATCTAGCGGGTCAGAGGACTCAGGGAGGGCCTGAGTTGAACGTCGAGCAGCTACCGGGCGGCGGCAACGGGTCGAAGATGGGCCGTGGTCGGAAGTGGCATGGGGAAGTGGAGGTACGAGCTGCACCGAGGAAAGACGTGATGTACAGTAGATGAGCGCGCTCCGAGTCCGAAATCAGTGCTGGATGCGAATAAGAGGAACAAATCGCTGCTGGGAGGCGTCGGTATGAGAAAAGCGTCACGGTAAGAGAAGGCTTTCTTTCTCGTTCTCGTTTTCTTTGGTAGCTGCAGCCTTCAGCGATCCAGGCTTCGCGTCTCCGTCATCGCGCGCATTTGGGGAGGACATTCAAATCGAGGCGGTATGGAACTCTGGCTCCGGTATGCGCGGGCGGCAGGATAGTAACTTTGGTGCTCGAGTTGAAGTGGTGGAGCGGCGGCTTGTCTCGTACGAGACCGGAGCGCATGGGCAGTGGTGGGCCGAGTCAGCGCAAGCCAGCTTGCGCCCGAAGTTGCTT
Organism: Mycena leptocephala; assembly: GCA_029378395.1. NCBI lineage: Eukaryota > Fungi > Basidiomycota > Agaricomycetes > Agaricales > Mycenaceae > Mycena > Mycena leptocephala. The sequence goes on from JARJLF010001809.1 coordinate 6,891, forward strand.
CATTTCTATCTCGACGTGCTCAATGCCATGTAGCATTCGGCGCACTCAGAGAAAGGCAATATCGGACAATGGAGGTGTCTGTATGACTGCGTGACTGCGATAGAAGTCAGTGAGGATTAATGAAGGAGCGGGAGCGCGCGCACCTGCGAGTTGCTAAGCAGAGCATTTTGGGGGCGAGTATTGGGACAGCGGCCGCCGGCATTGGTTCCGCCGTTTCCACGCCATCGGCGCCAGGTGAACTTTCTTTTTGTCGTCCGGCCGCGGATTGTCGTATTTCCAAGATAGAGTTGTTTCGCAGCGAGCGTGAAAGTCGACAAGAATTTAGCCTCCATTGAATGCAGAAAATACCAAAAACGCGCCGTCGCTGTTCGCGGCAACGTGCTCGAGATGCCGACATTGTGATTGACAGTCGTGATGCCAACAAAGACTCTGTCTCTCGAGTCCTTCTGTACACCGCCAATGGTTCCGCACGTGGTCACGGGCTGGACGCGACATGTGCGCCAGATGTCGATGGAGACTGGAGACCAGCCAACATCAGGCTGGTGCCAGTTTCAATCTCCTATGGGTCCAGCATGGGTCCAGGTCGGGCTGGTGGCCAGCTGTGGAGGGAACCTGGCATGTAGCTGCCGCTCCTTTCATTATCAAATTATTCCCATCCCCGTCACCCGCCTACTGCAATAGCAATACATGGCTGAATGTAAGATTCATTGCATGAGACGTCTACAAGTGGGACTATTACATAATCTATCACGCGTCGGCGTCGCCACATCCATGCCCCCGGCCGCATGAGGACCGCCTTAACTTGGATCTTGTAGAAGAAAGAAAATTGAATTAAAAACTTGAGTCTTGAAGAACTTGCAGCTCGAGGAGAGAAAGGTGTGAGGATTTGATGGCGACACTGAGGGCTTACAAGATCATGCAACATGTAAGCTTAAGGAATTGTTGAACGGCTTGCGGCTGCTTTGACGAGACCCTAAGACAAACGAGACTTGAATTTGGAAAGACCGAGGCCCGTGTATTTCACTTGAGAACTTTGAGGGATCCTAATGACAGAGCAAATCTTGAGCTTGAGAGACTTGGACGGAGACCAAAGTTGTGCCTTGTGCTTGAGCTGAAGCTTGGAGCGAGAAAACTTGCATGAGAAGAAAATTTCAAGACAGATGAAGAGTCGTGAACTAGACAATAACATTTGAGGTAAACGGGGATACAAGGCCGCGGTGATCAGAGTTTGGGCGGCGATGTTGAGGCGCGTGAATCCCGAGGAAAGAACGCTTGGTATTGCGACACGGGCAGCAGCAAACCCGCAGACAAGGGGAAGAAAGAATAGATGAGCCCGGCGTGAACGCAGGCGCCCCGGCCATCCACGCAGCACGTTTGAGGTGGTCACGGCGTGTTACGGCGCAAGTATGTGGCTAGCCAGCCCGCCGTCACTGCTGTGGCCCAGTCGCCTGTGATAGGCTGTGGCGTGCGTCGGGTGGGAGCAGTGCGGGGGACCTATGTGCACACCCGGACCCACCATCTGCTCGAATTCGAACCCTTGCGATTGGCGACGGAGCTGTGGACAGTGGATGATGGAAGTGGGAGGAAAGGAAGTGATGTGCGACCAACATGCACGTGATGAGCGATACACTGCCAAACAAGCGCACGGACCTCCCTCTCGACTCAACCACAAGCCTATATAAGCCTATTGAAGGACATTATCCTAGAGCTGGTCAGCGGACACACGAATCACATTGAAATTGCATCCAACTGCCAGTGGGAGCGCTGCGTGATTCCGCCGCCAGGAGTCCATATAAAAGTTGAGCCAGTAGTTCAGCAGCGCTGCGCGTGAATTTAACCGGGCGGCAGGGTACGTATCATTACACAGGCATATCCTTTAACCATTCGAAACTATGGTTTATATATTGCGCAAGAATTGCTAATATTCTGAACTACGGCCTGCAGCTGGAAGGGGGCTGCTAAAGTAATATCATGACCATGTGGACTATAGCTGGTGGACAGCTGAAATTCCAGGTGAAAATTCCAGCTGGTATCTACCTGGCACGGGGGTGGAACCAGGTATCAAAATATGTGGCCGGCATGTGACTCTTCCAGATGGTGGAAGCCTGTCGGCACTTTGGCGGTGTACCTTCTTGTTGTGACGCCACGCATAGAGCTGCCGCACTCAGACCGGAACGGGAATGAGCTTCTAGACAAAGGGGCGAGCTGCTTAACTGAGCATTGTTGGAGAATGAGGGAGTTCCTATGAGGCGGCCAAAGCAGGCTTGTTTGGTTTATCCGGGCATCGGCCTTGGATCCAAACAATACTTCTACCTCTTCTCGACGTCCTCAGCCGTTCGTGATTCGACAGCGCATAATTACAGTCGCGGCGCGTTTCGACTGCGTAAGCCGTTAGCGGCATGATGTTGGCTTCGAGATAAGCGATGGAATGACACCGACTTTTCATGATGAATACGGACCTAACGCCAACGAGACGTGGCGTGCCATTCGCGTGCCATCCACCAAGTCTGGGCGCACGATCTGTTGCATTTTAACAGTTTCTTGCCACTTTGCCTCTCATCTCAACGAGCCGACCAGAAAATACTCTTGCAATGCAATGCAAGCGCCCGCTCCCGCAATCTAAGGCTCCAATCATTGTCTCTTATGAGACTGGATAAAGGTATTTCTTGCTGGTGCGCTCCCTTATTTTACACACTCATCTTTTAAGTTTTGATGCAGTCGCTCGGACATCTTTCTTCATACGAAAGAAGCCGTCCTCAGACTTGTGGATGCGCCGGGTTCTGCGTGGGTTGTCTGCGGCGAAGGTGTCGGAGTGGTGCTGGGCTTTGCGTTCGCGGAGAAAAGGCGTACACTTGTGTCCGGCTTTAGATATTCTCTCGCGCGTTGGCGCTGTCGTAAGAGGTAGCCCAAACCTTCCCATCACCGTACGTTTCTGACTACCATTCCAGAATTCAGTGAAAAACTTGGTCTGAGTCGGCTGGGAGCAGCGCAGGCCGATATGCATCAACAAGCTTTAGTGCGGCCGGCTACCGCAGCACAGAGCTCGAATCATCGATTTGCGGGGAGGACGAGAGGGAAGGAGGATGAAGAGGATGACGACGCGCCTATTCATGTGTTGTGCAGAACTGCTCCCTGCCTGAGTGTAAGACCAGCTGTTCTCCCTGGGGCCCATGAATAACGATCACCTAGAAATAAAGTCAGCTCTCAGAGCCCCACATACTGACCGACAAACCATTCTTCCCCAACCACGGGGCCTCGCAAATGGGAGGTGCATCTGATTCTTATCAGCGTTCTGGGTACGTTAGCCCACCGCCTTACATACCTTTCCCTGACGTTTTCTAGCGTACTCCTCGGACGAGAGTGACCCGAGCCAAATCCATCCGCCTGGCGCTGCGTGGGGTCATCTTCGTGACAGCCTTGCTAGCTTGAGGACGGTGATACAGTCGGAGCTGGAGGCGGTAGTCCATGCTCGATAGGGCTTTCGCGTCGCTGGGTGCGCGGAGCAGGCTACGGCTGAGGTCCCTACCGTCCTTTCTCCACTTCATTTCAGCGCTGAGTCACGTCACCGCAAAAATGCCCTTGAAGTTCGACGAGCAGCGCCTGCGACTGATATGGTTTATGGAATCGAGTGACACTGCGCGGGTGGTCGTACGCGCGAGGAAGAAGAAGGACGAGGGAGGAACTAGATGGCCGTCGGTGAAGAGATCTGCAAGGACAGGGGTCGGCCCGGTGACTCGGACCAAACAAAGCAATTTTGATTTCGCGCGCGCCAGCAGCTGCCACCATACTGCAGACACAGGATTCCACGGACTTGTGGGTTGCGGTGCCGATTGGGGTGGCAACGTCGAAGTTTCCCCTCCCTCATTTGCGATGAATGGTTGCTGCGGGCTGCGGTACGATTACAGAGTGGGTGGAAAGACTGAGGAAAGACGACCCGCTCGTCCTCTATCCATCGCACGAGAGCTGTGACACAGGCACCACCGATGGACGCACCTTGCCTTCGACCAGCCCGTCCTTCGCTTGTTGCTCGGGAGCTCTCACCTTCTCGTTTGTGTCTCGGGCGGCGTTAAGGACTCGCCTGTATGCTTGGGACCTCAGCCACCACTTTCTTACTTCCTTCCCGGACACTCTTGAAACGTAGAGTCAGTTGCCTGCGAGCCTTGACCCCCCGCCTGCGTCTTCGACGTACCATCTACTTTACTACTAGGCATTGTGTCGTTATAGTACTACTTATTTCAAGTTGTTGTCATCCTATAGTTACTGCATCATCCACCCATCTTGTATTTAGCGGGGATAATCTAGGCGAGCAAGTGAAATAATACAAATCATTTTGTTAGGAGGCAGTACTACAAAGTTCCTTTGTCGTTTTGGCGATGAAAACAACTCAAGGAGGATCACGATGATTGCAAAAGTCGAACGAAGTCAGTTGTCGAGTGTACAGTAAGACGACAGATTACTACCGCAAAAAAACACACAAAAAAGGAAAAGAAACAGCCGTTAACGTGCTTTGGTTTGGATCGCGCTGAAGCGTTCACCAGTAAGCCCATGCGCGACGACAACGCAGCACGAGGTGGCCAACCTTGCACAGGAACTCTTCGCCTACAAAGGAACGGAACCATTATCGCCTCAACACCACACTCCCTCCCCAGTCCTCTCCTCCTTCCCGGTGACGTCGAATCGAGTTGGTGGAGGATCACAGCCTGAAGCACGTCACGTCGTAGCACCTGAAGGCAGAGGCATGGTGGGAGACCCATCGTTCCACACGGCGTCTTAGAGCAGTCGGGCGCAGAGCACCGTGAAACCTGCCCTCGACCTAGGGGATCGTTGTGTGCAAACCGCGCTGAGAGGAAGTAACACATGGTCATCACTCCCTGGCTCGCTAGATAGCTCGCCCGGAGATAAGCCAATGCGCCCACCAAACGCCGGTGCGCCCCTCCTGGTATCCGAAGGGCCCATTGGCTGCTGCGCGGATTCGGACGGCGTTCCCAGTGGTCACCGTGGCGGGTCGGCGTCAATTCGTATATGGTGTACCTGAAAGGCCATCAGCGACATCAACGACGACAAAGCAAGCCGCGTACCTTGATATTATAAGGAAGATGAAGGAATGAGTGAAATTTCCGACCGGTAAAGGCGAGACCTTACCGGGTTCGTAATCACATAGAGAGCCAATACTTGCTTCCCAGAAACGTCGAGTGGTGGAGGATCAGACCATGGAACGCGGCCCGTCGTAGCACTGGAGCCCAGCAGCATGGTAGGACAACCATTGTTTCACACGGCGTCTTCGAGCAGTCGGGCGTCAAGCGCCGTGAAACCTGCCCTCGACCTAGGGCACTGTTTGTGGCAGTTCCGCGCTGAGAGGAAGTAACGCATGGTCAGCACTCCAAGGTTCGCCAGCTAGCTCGCCCGGAGATAAGCCATGCGCCCACCAATCGCCGGTGCCTGCCCTCCTGATAACCAATGACGAATTAGCTGCTGGGCGAGTTCGGACAGCGCATCCACGCGTCACCGTGTCGGAGTCGATTCGGTGAGTACGAAGAACCTCAAAATCAATCAGCCATGGCAGCAACGCGTGAGGAGGTCACTTACATGAGAGTCTAAGGATAAGGACATTGGATGAGAGACATCACACAAATGAGAGGCAAAGCTTACAGGTTCGGGGAAGAATCACTGGTGGAGAGACGCGGGTGTGGATGCGGGTTCTTGACAGTAGGACGGTCAGTCATGGTTCAGACGCCGAATGGAAGTACACTTACTATACATTGGAGGAGGCTGAAAGTCAAAGTGGGGAGATGGTGGTGGTCGGGAGCAAGAGGAATGCGGAACTTGCCGAGCGAGGCTGACTGTTATTCAAGCGGAGTCGCCAAACAAATATTTCCGAGCTGTCCGAAGGCAGTGCTCGATGGAGTCATAGACTACTTTTGAGAGTCAGACAGGCCAAATCAGCCAGACGAGGTAAGTAATGTCCTCGCCGCTGAAATGAGTTGAATGGCAATTGAATGATTTGAAGTTCGAACTTCGAGGAATCCAGAGTTTCCCAAGCAATAAGTAGCCATCTTCAAGTTGACACACAAAATATGAAGAAACGACCCTTGTGTGCCGCAAATGCAGTCTTCAAGCTTGATGGTCAAGAGCAAGGCGCCGTTTGAGAACGCGCACACGTGTTGTGACATCACGCGTTTGGCTTTACAGACGCGACTTAGGCTCGCAGACCATTGGTTTTGAAACTGCGTAGCTACTTTTTTCAACTCCAACTGCATTGACATATGATCCTTAGCCTTTACCGACAGGGTTTTGTTTGAGCAAGTGCGTGTTTTCTTCTGTTTTCATCTTAATTTTCAAGTCGACTTATTGTACTCTCAGACCCGCTGCTATAGAGGTACTTTGCCACGATTTTAATAGCCAGAATCGGGATTTCTCGACCCAGTATACACAGTCACAAATCTCATTCGTAGCCTGGCGTAGTACTTGTATCACGAAATCGTAATCTAATGTGTCATCGGAATGTAGCAAATCCAGATTTATGGCTAGAACGTCTGCGAGAATAGCAAGCTAGATGTGGGCTGCAGAAGCGGAAAAAGGTGTGGTTGGTGTAGTTTAATGTTGCCCACGACTCAAGTCGGCCAATTCAATTTATCGCAAATAACATCTGACTAAAGAGTATAACTCCAATGAATATATATGAAGTATGTAGGGTCATAATGGGTGTATAACATATACCAAGGGTTCCCGCCGATACCGCACCGTTCGTGAGAAATATTGGATTTACTGATCGACTCGAGTCGAGTCGAGTCGAGTCGAGGTAAACAATGATTTGGGAATTTCTCCACAACCAAACATCCAATCGCCAAGGGGTTTGGATATATTATGGACCTATATGAGCCCTCTTTATTGGCTATGAGATATTTACCTTACGGGGGTAAACAATGTGGCTATACGCAAAGTTTGATTTGATCGACTTGAGTCGCGGGCAACATTAGTGTAGTTGGTGTAGACGATGTGTATGTAGAAGGACCAGCGATATCCTGTCAGTGGAGTCAGATATTTCAAGATGAATGGTGAACAGGGAAGACGAACGGGGACAGTATTAGAATCGGGTACTGCCAGTACCGTGTCCTCTGAATCGGGGGTCCCTGGACGTGCGGCCCCAGCGAAATCGGGTTCAATTAGAGACAATAAAATGATAAATGCGCGACGTACATGACCTCGCCCTGGCCTCCCGCACCTTCATGGCCCTCTCCTTGCGTCTCTGCTGTAAAGACCAAAAAGAGTGGCTAAGCTTGTATTAGGCTGAAGTGCCAAATCACGAACCTTGCAAGTGGTTGGAGAAAGCGATAAGCCAGAGTCAAGGACGTTTCTAAGAGGAGAAGCCAGTGCCACTGGGAGATTAGTCAAGTCTAAAAGAGCTTACAGTAAGTATGGTGCGTTATATATCAGGAAAACACGCTGAGTGTACCTTGAAGAGCAGCCTTTTTTCTTTTCTTGCACTCTGCGGACAGTATGTTGTTATTGTAACAGCGGGACAGCTGTTGAATTTGTGTACGCTGCTTACTCCTTTCGACCTCTTTGTTCTCCTTCGACGACCGCTTCTTTATTTCGATGACATCCGGTGAGCGTATTGCCTTCAGCCCGCACTCTGCTAGTACGACCAAGTGTCTCCTAAGCCAGGGTTTCAGACGGAAAAATCCTAGCTCGGGATCATCGGACAGAGACTGCCGTGCGCCGAGGTAAATGCGGAAGGCTTTGACTACATCAAGTATCACCGAATCCGAAGTATGGAGAGGGCACGTCGTGCAATTGTGATCGTGTCCTATGGCAGAGAGCAAAGCCTTGATTGTCTCGGGGGAGGTGAGAGCGGTAGCAACGACCTGTGATCCACGTTGAGTATATGGTAAGAGCAATCGTTGAAAGGGACTTGCATTCCATTCATCATCCGTCGATGGCAGAACCTGGAGCGGTAGGTCGTCAAATACGAACCGTCGAAGGGTCTTCAGTCCTTGTGTCTCTAATAGTACTTGTGCATCCGCTGTTGAGCGGTCGGCCTTGTCCCAGAAACCATCAGGAAGTGTGTCGAGCGACCACGCCTTTTTCTTGAAAGTTCTTGATGAGATAGTATCGAGGACAGCAGCTTGGGCGACTTGTAGTGGGGCAAGTGGGAATCCGATAGATAGAGCAATAGCGAGAGTCTTGTTGTTCATTTTGAGGCAGTATGCGGAGATTTGGGAAACACTTCAATCGCACGCGGGAACTGATTTGAAGTTTCAAAACTGTGCTGGCGAGGAACCGAGAGTGGGATCGTTCAGTGGGATTTGGTGAATACTGCACTGAATGCGGCGGGATGGCGTGGATGGCAAGAAAGAGAGTGGTTGGATGTAAACAACCACAAACGGAAATCGTTCTGTTACCGATCCATTTTATCACCAACGTGAAAGCAAGGATGCATTAGTTAATTAACGGTGGACTGAAATACATGATAGTACATCCGTCCGCTCCCGAAGTTTAAAATACTGGTATGCAGAAAAAAGTAAAGGAATAATGGGACTAAGAGAGGAAGGTAGGCGGGGCCAACGAGCAATACACAAGGTGAGGGAGTGATAAAGTGAGAGGAAAGGCGAGAGCACGGTGTACGAGGTAAAGGAGGGAAAGCTGGCATAGCGAGGAAGGACAAGTACAATACACACGGATGTTTAAAGCGAGTGAATGAAAGTCAATGATAGTGGAGCATCGGAAGAATGGAAGAGAATTTATGGTACGACATAAGAACAACGTGAAGGGAAGAAAGGAAAAACCAGAGCGAGATAGGTAGGTAGAACCAAGAAGGCATCGCAAGAAGAAAGAAAGAAAAATACAGCCCACAGGCATTGGAGTCCAGGTTGTTATCCAGCCCGCGGCGCCACAGCAGCGCAGCGTGTGCATTGCACCGCAGTTGCTGCGTTGCTGCACTCCGCCTTCCAGCGTTCAGCACCCCGGGCCCCAGCTGATCTCCGACCGCATCCGACACGAATACCCCTGCCCGAACTCGCACCCGCGCCCGCGCCCCAGCCTCCCGAGCCGGAAGCACGTTTCCCCGTGCACTGCCGCCAGGGAATCGGTGGAATCGTCCGTGCCGTCGTCGGACTCGAGCTCGGGGTGGTCGTAGGCAGAGTCAGCGGAGGGCGCGACGCAGCAGCCTAGTGGCGACGTAGGAGGTGGGGAGGTGGATGAGGTCTGATTGCTGGAGGCGGGCGCGGAGGTCGAGTCCATCTGTTACTGGTGCGCGTGCTAGTCATCCCAAACACTATTTTTGAAAGGAAGGGAGATTTACCTCCGTCGCCTCGAGCTCAGGCGGGAAATACGCGTCGGAGAGAGGGACGGGGACGGCAGCCCATGCGCGGTAGGCGTTGCCGTGTCGTTCTCCCCATTCCGGTCTCGGCACTGTGGAAGGGGTGCGCAAACGTCGCATAGAAATCAAGTGTCAGCGGCGCGTCGAACACGTTGTTCTGCCTGCCTCTCGTGAGTATCAATATTCTCTTTTAAAGGAAGGTGAAAGACTAACCCATAATGAAACGCGTTAAACCCGCCCATACTCGCACCACCCCGCCCACTCCTCGGCCTTCATGTCCGTCCCCACGCCCTCACTGCCGCTGCTCCCACTCTCACTGCTTGCCTCATGCTCGCTCGACTCGCCCGATTGCACCTCCTCACCGATCCTCAACACGCCCATCATCTCCTCCCCCTCCGCGTCCGCCTCTGCATTGAGCAGCTCGTCCAGCGGCAGCTCAATCGTCAACCACGCGATGCGCATCTCGCCGTCTCCCTCCGCGTCTTCACCCGCCCGAATGGAGCGTGTGCGCCTCCCTGTATTGAATGCACGGCGCCGGTGCGGCGGAGGCGTAGGAAGGAGTTGTCGCAGCGTTATTTTTGGCGTTGGCGTTGGCGGTGGTAGACGAGGAGGACACAGAAGAGCCAGAATTAGACAAGGGCATAGGTGTGAACTGAATGCCCTGCGCCGGGTGTACATGATCGCCTCGCGGGTGCGCATTTTTTGACGGCGCGCTGGCAGCCGAGGTCTACGGTGGGGTCGCACTTCAAGTCCGGGCGGCACGTGGAGCTCCTCGATGGACCTATGGTGATGAATGCGGTCAATAAAAAGGATAAAGGATAGAGAGGTAGAAGAATGAAGGCGAGGGCAAAGACATGATACGACGCGCCGTGCAAATCAAAAGAAAGCTCGAAGTAAAAGGGGAAAAAAATACAGTATTAAGTGAAGGTGTAAAGACGAAGAGAAGGGGAGTTAGAGAACAAAGATACAAAGTCGCAGTCAAAGCGGGGGCAAAAACGGTAACCTACCGGCCCTGTTCATTGTCGAGTTTATCGCCCACATTTCGAGAGCTTCCTGAATTCATGCTTGGATTGATCGGTGTCGACCGTCGTAGTGCAGTAAATTCTTCAGTATTTGTTCTGAATGTGCCATAGCCTGCACCCAGAGTCATTCATTAACACGCTAGCAAGAGCCGGAAACAAAGACATACCGCCACGACAAGTTCTCCAGACGCAGTCCTTACTCTAGGTAGCTCGCGACCTTGATGCAGACCTGCCCTACGTCCTCTCAAAGGTCGTGCAGCGTGCCGCGAGAGTGATAATGGCTTTCCCGAAGCCAAAGATTCTGCTCATAAGACTCCGAGCCCAATCGATTAATCACCATCTATAGTGAGTACTGGGCGTCAAAAGAAGGGGACTCAATGCGGCTGTGTGTGCGCACCTCCGGTCCGAATTGTTGTGCAGTATGCTCTGTGATTATATTGGAAGATCCCTCGCTGTTCTGCAAGTCAGGCTTTCAATGAGGATTAATAGATGAAGGTTTGCACGCACAGAGTCTTGGATGATGGATCAGCGCTCAGCGGCAACATCAACAAGCCCAGAGCAGCGCGCAACTCAAGATTCGAGAATCAGTTTGGAATTGGAGCAGCGCGACATGAGCGCCAAAAGCAAGGATCGTGATGGCCGTCGGTTCGGCTAGTGGGCCATCACGTCTTCTTCAAGATGGTCGACATAGACCTCTCTGATTTTCTCCGCAACGGATGCAAGCACTCCTGGAGTCCTTTTTGCTCGTGAATGGTCCACATGTTGCCACTTTTGGGCTTGTCTTACCCGTCTTTTTTTCTGGCCAGCGGCATTCCTATGCGTTGGGGCGCGGATTCGAGGAGTCGATCTTGGTTAGTCTCTGTTTATCTTGAAACTGTAGACATTGAGTTCGTGAACGCGAAGCTTCGTCGACGTGGAGGAGACTGACAAGAGACGCCAACTCTTTGACTCAGTTTACGTTGTCCATCAGCTATCCTTTTGGTGGGTCTATTTTCCGCGGAGGATGCTCATTTTTCTTTTCAGAGTTCCTGCGTAGGTGTTGCTGAGATTGCATTGGTTTAAATCCAGCAATGTGGACACGCAGCTTGCACACAGCCGAACTTGAAGTATGTACCTCCGAATGTCGATCTCACATCCGCGCCAATTTATTGATTTTCGACAAACATGCACCGTTGCTACACCATCGTTCAACATCCAAAACAATTTGGATATGTCGGTTGGTACCTGAAATACATCGGCTCCTCGTAATCCAACAGTCACTCTGACTACGACGCGCCCCGGCTGTCTCTAGCTCGCTGAGCAGTCAATTAGCACCACTAAATAATATACAGGCAAGTATACAGTTCCGTATTACATGTATCTGAAATTATTGTCAACGATTTCCCGAATGTTACTGCAGTCGTCCAAAAAATTGACATCGTTCCCGCGCACTGGAGGCTCATACTTTGCTCGGAGGAGCTTCCGACTCATCGCCTCCATGCTCTTGACCGTGTCCGTGATCTGAATCTTTCCGCCGTCAAGGACGTTGAACCCGGTCGTCGAGGGGAGCCTCAGGATATATACTGAGGCTCCGTTTGTTGTCGGCTGTTGGCATGATTAGATTTATTAGATTCTCGGGGAAAAGGTACCTGGGAAGCTGAAGTCTTGCAAGGCGGAGAGAGCAGCCGCCGCTTGCGCTGCCGTCAGCCGAGTTGAGGGCTGGGGATCTGTCATTGCAGACAAAATATTCCTATACGCTTCCAGGTTTTGTTCAGCCAGGCGGTCCCCACCGTAGTGCTACGTACGCCTATGAGAATAGATACAGAAGAACAACAAGGAATGAAAAAAAGAACCTGGATAGCAGCCGAAAGCTCCAACTCCAATGTTTTGCCGAGGTTGTACACGTCCGCAGTAAAAATATTAATTGGCTCGTCGCAATCCTCTGTCTGCTCTGGAGCACGTACAGACTTCGGCGGCACTGTGATGGCTTGGGCGACGGGAGGGGCTCCCGGTTTGAACATGCAAGCAGAGCCCAAATCGATGAAAGCGTACTCCACCGCACAGGAGAGGCGAAATTCCTTCTCGGGCGCCTGCTCAGTAAAGTCACGACGATCGGCTTGACTGAGTAGAATATTGTGAGGGTGGATATCCTGACATGCGTCAGTTGCGAGCAACAGAGCACCACGGACTTACCCCATGTGCAATGCCCTTCTCATGAAAGAATTCCAAGCATTTAGTGAGCTTGATCGACATTTCATGGCGGGTCTTTGTGTTTCCACATGGGGGTGAATTCCAGTCGAAGCCCCACACTGGCATGACAACGATAATGAAGAACGGTGTGTGCAGGAAGTCAAGAACTGGAATCAAGCAGTTCCGCTTGTCTGTTCGGAGGGAAGGGCTTTCCAGGACGCGTAGCGCTGCTAGCTCAGTCGTCTGATGAAGGACAGCCTTGAAAACGACTGGTCGCTGGAAAGAGTCGATGCCGAAGCAGATGTTGACGCCCTAAACATGAACAGGCGCATAAGAAATTTGAGCCGAAAGACAGAGAAAAAAAAGCAAACAGGCTGCCAATCTGAGAAGGTTCGAGTTGAAAGCAAATCCAGAGCGGGGCCGGGATGGACAAAAAATTCCGAATCTTTGGGCTGGAAGGGGTTCAGAGCAGGCGGGGGGATAGCCGCTCCTTTCCCAAGCGTGAGGTACTCCTCGCTCCGCATGATATGGTAGCCACGCTCGAGAAGAAAGCCGGCGTAATGTTGCCAGATTTTGGGAGCATCTTTTTCATCGAGCTCCGTCCACGGGGGCTGAAGCTCTGTTGGAGAGGAGGGGATGGTTGCATTGGAGATGGTGCAGAAGAACGTGGCGTCAGGTGGCGTAGCAAAACGGCGTCGGATGGGTACTAGTGTTCTGCTGCTTTGTGTACTCAGAAACAGAAACAGGAGACGGCTTAATATTATAATTCCCGCTGTAATTTACAATTTGTCGAAGGCTCTCGCAGAGTGTAAAATTGGGGACGGTCACTGGTCTCAAAGCTCCCAAGTACAGGCCGGTTCGGTGAGGCGCTTCTGCCCAAAATTTTCCGAATCCCGAACTTTAACTTGACTTCAACAAGGGTTCGGTTCGCCACTTTTGGGGAACCCAGAACCGAACCCACATCGCCGCCAACTTTTCAGGCCACACGGTCGGTGTTTCCCCAAAGTTGTCCAGTGAAGTATTGGACATCGACGGTACTTTGCGTTTCCAGGCGGTGATTTTACGAAGTTGCAGAAATGTTGATGCCAGAAACAGGTAACGACAGAGTAAATATGTTATATAGTTTTAGCACCGGTGTCTAGGGCGGATATTTCTGTCTGCTTGAATTGAGCGCTGACGACCTCAAGGGACTTACTTTTTGACAATCATGCTCTCATCGGCCAGGGAGACATCTAGTCCTCCAACGCGAGATTGAAGTTGTTCCTCACACGGACCATCCCTCTCACTTGAGTAGGGTGAACGCGACAAGGACGAATAACCCAAGGTGCAGGGTTAACGGAGAAGGGAATGCTGCACCGGTGGGCCGAGGTGGGGATGCAACGGACGGCCTGGACGATGTATAAGACTCGCGGGAACAACGTGTACAAAATTGCCACTAAACAGTTCCAAAGTATGAGATCAAGAAGAAAGGAAAAGAAGCGAAAATACATACCGGATCCTCGAAGCCACTGGCAAAGCCAGCCAAGCGGCGCTGTACTATGAACAAGCTGTGGACAAGTCACCGCTACGTTTCAAAGCAGCCAAGCCGCACGCTACTGCGCACAGACCCTCGACATAGAAACTCGATAATATCGTGTTCTCCAAGGGGTACCCGTCGCAAGGATGGTCGAGTATCGAAAGGAGTCGATGTAATCCCGTCGTTGGGGTGGTACCCCAACGAGCCGACATCGTGAACGCAGACAAAGGGCGCTCGAGATACTTGGCACAACCCCGTGTTTCAGCGCCGAAAGGAGAAATCCATGGCGGCTGGCGGCTGATAACCCCTGTCCGTCTTTCCTTCCTTCCTCCTTCAGTCATTCCCTCCCCCGAAGGACCTCCTCATCCCACCCTGCCCCGAAGCCCGAATCGCCGCTGGAATAGTCTACAATGATGGGGCCCGAGTCAGTATTCGAGAAACTCGAAACAAGCCTTGAAGGATAGAGCTTACCCATATAACTGCAGAATAGTCATACCACGGTGACCACAGAATAGCCTTCGTGCCACAATGACCACCGCGGCCGCCTTCGAGTTCGACCCCACGACGCCAAAACCACACTCCGAGGGTAGGTTCTTCTCGTCGCTAGTCACGAAGCGGACCATCACGATACTGTCAATGTAACCTAAAAGACGTCAGCATCTCAAAGGACTATATGTAAGGTAAGGCAAGGTAATCTGGACTGACGTGTCAATGGTAGGACTCCATCTTGAGTGAACGTCGTGCCCGCTGCCAGTGGCTACCGGGGTACATCGAGGGGCGCGGTGGCGAGGTCGGCTGCATCGCAGCCAGGGGGTTTTGGCGGCGAGAGCGCATGGTCGTCTCGTGTATGGAGGATGGGTGGCTTGAAGGGCAGGTGCGTTCCTCCTTTCGTCCTACATTCCCCTTCCCACGCAGTGAGGTCGGCTGGGTGATACATTATACTGCTCAAGAGCACCCTGCCTGGCACGGACGCGAGCCCGATCGGCTCCAGGGCTTTAAGGACAGGAGGCGCCGCTGGTGGACAAAATGAGTGCGAGGATGGCGGGCGGAGGAAGAAAAATACCCTGAGGTGGTCCTGGCGCCGAGGTGACGGCGGAATGCGCGGCGCTCGCCGCCTGGGCGGCGTGAAAGATGCCTTGAGGCATGCCGAGCGACGCAGTGACGGCCGCGGACGCGGAGTGGACCGCATCCGCGGCTTGGGCGACGTTGGCTACGGCAGCAGTAACTGAGTCGGGCATAGGTCGGAGGGACGCGGTCGGAGGAGAGTAAGGACTAACTCTGGCGCGCGGTCAGAGTCTGAAGACCCGATGTGCGAGCAATGGAGTCGACGCACAATGAGGGATACGCAGATGCAGCAGTCGTTGGGTCGTGGACAAGGGAGGGAAAGCGAGGGCTTTCTAGATCTTCTCATGCGCATTCGGGATTCATTGACATGGACGTGGGCCGGGTCCTCATTCACAGGCGACCATCTGTCCGTCTTCGCGATGCATGGGACCTTCGAGCGGGAAAGGTAGGTATGTGCGCTCCTATTTCTTCTCCTACTCCGCGGTTCCTTCTCCTCCCCACCAAACGTCTTCCGCCCAGACTTGATTGTGTCGTGGCCAGTTGCGTGTTCTATCACCAGCCACTGCTTCGGCTTTCGCGCTCCGCCTCTCTTCCAAGCCAGCGAATCTCTGGTCGGCTTGTTCCAACGAGCTCGGAGAGTTCAGCAGAAGAACTGCTCCCGTCTTTCTTTGCATTGGGGTCCCGTTGTCGAGCGAGGGTTGTTTCCTTTCGCGAGGTGAACGCAAACAGCATAACGGCTCGCGCGCGCGCTCGGGAAATGATCTTGCTGGTGCGGGGAAGGCAAGGTGATGTATGAAGAACACGGAGGCGTGGGTGAAACTTGCGTGAGTAAAAGACGGTTTCGTAGCGACAATCGCGAGGCCGGGTACGGCATGAAGAGGCAATGGGGAGAGCGGAGACGGCGAACTCTGCTCCTCTTCCCAACATACGCATGACAAGCGGGCTTGTACTCATATTTCCGCCGTCGCGTTCCCTGGAAAGTCAGATCCTGATTAAAACCACGAACGCAAGAAAGAATGCCGCAAGAACGTACTTGAAGGAGAAGAAGTCGAGACTCGGAGCCCGTTTTATTGAGACGTTTGCGTGCATTTGAGGATGTGGAAGGGTTCAAGGTTGCATGTTTTGCTGCGATAAATGGGCAATTGGTGGATCACCAGTGCGGCAGGGGTCCGTTAATTGCGCTGGCCGTAGAAGCGCGGGGGGTTCGATATGCGTGTCGCACGTCGACTCGGAGTGAAGGCCGACACCGACTTTTCAGTCTTCATAGATCCTCCCCCCGCAGCGGCGCCGCCTATCCTTCTGCCGGGTCCATAATGGGGACGTGCTCCCGAGGATGAAAACCACATGCGCGTCGCGGCCCGTAAGTCACATCCATGGTGAGCTCCCAGTTGAGTTAAGGATCTTTGTCCGAGGGAGGTCGGCTAGTCATCACTGCCTAATGCCTACATGCGTAGAAAGATAAGCGCACGGAATAAAAGATGCGTGCATATACGTGCCTTTCTCCTATCTCTATACATACTGCTTAGCCGACTTGCGGAACGCAGATGTGTTTGGAGTCGGATCGCGCTCGATATCTCTAACTCGGGCTGTGGATCTTGACACTTGTTGAGTGACTGAAAGGCCACGCCGCTCGACGAATAGAATACGTTGTGAGGAGGTGCACGGTCTGGTGCAGGAATATGAATGGAGGCCGAGGGAGCGCTTCGCTAACTGGGAGCAGCGTATTCAACGTATTGAGGAAATGATATTTAACGTCAACAGGCGTCGTGCCATTCGGATCGTTTGTGTACCAATCAAGGGTGAAGACGGGATGACGCCGGACGAAAAGGGTTAGATCTGTGCGCATGGATTTTTTTTTCCAAGAGACGACCTGGAAATTATGCTTAGTTTGAGGTTCGCCTGTGCCGAAAAAACCTACCGCAGACAATACATACTACGGAATGAGCAGCAGCATGCGGTTGGACTGGCCGGCGATTTTGCATACTCCGTAAGAAATTTGGTACGGTCTTGAAGACACGACGCTGGCGCGGACACGCCCATAATCATTGGTCAAAACTGCGACAAAAAAAACTTACTGGGCCAGGATCAGCTCGGTAGTGAGTATGCTGAGATATGGATGTTTGTGTGGTTCCTTTATAGCGGCCCAATACCGCTAGGTTCTTCTGATGTATACGGAGGATAATTGTTGACAGCGTTACGCATTGCTGGGAGGATTACTTGCTTGCCAGGCCTCAGATTTGAAGGAGGCCGACCGTGGCGTTGCCTACCCAGTTGCTACTCAGGCTGTCATATAAAAGAATTCCTCCAAAGCTGCTCTAATGTTGCGCCATCCAGTGTCGGCCCAGAGGCAAAGTTGAGGCAAAGAGTTTCAAAGAGCAACTTGAAGGCAAAGAGTACAGAGGAAAGACGTTGATCTAGCCGAACACACGTCAGCAAGACGCGTAAGCGGAATTGCCTCTTTTGGCGAGGTGCTCCTTGTCGTCAACCACATTCATCTGGATTCCGACCCTTCCGTTTACTCTGTGCTCAAGCTAGCGCTCAAGATTTTCTTTTTCTTTCCCTCCCGGACCAATGTCCATCTCGAAGTCTATCTGTAGCCTGTGTGCTCGCTGTCTATTATATTTTGGCTGCTTTCATTCGACAAATTTACCCAATGGTTCCATCTCGAGCTATCAGGCCTTCCTCATGTGAACCGGAAATCTGCGATCGGCCAGATTTTTTTCTAGCCCAACACAGTCAAAGGAGCGCCGAATATTGCTACTCGGAGCCCTCAGGATCCACATCGTTGCTTCAATCATTTTCGGACGCTACCAAAGTAATCGAATTTCCTGTAACCTCACCGATAGTCGAGTCCACCTTCGACGATCAACTTGACCGTTTGTACATTGAAGCATTTACTGCGCCTTCTCAGCGTGCCTCGTGCTTCCGTCCTCAACTTTAAAAATGGAACTGTTAACAATTAATCCAGCCCTCGGTCTGAGTAATTAATCCAAATTCACACACTGATGTGATGCCGATTGACTGCGGGGCGTATTTTAGGGTGGGCGCTAGTGGCGCCTACCTCCCTGGCGGTTGTTTGCTGTCTACAAGCCTCCAACGCTGTACACCGATTTAATCGTAGGGCATTTCACAAGTCGCCGCAGTATTCCTCTTGGACATAAGGGCGCCCACTGAGGTCACTTGAAATTGTCTGAATGCAGTCCTCTCTACAACCCTTGGCGCCTATGCTGATCGATTCCACGATGCTTTCAGATTGACTTTCGCCCCCCGAGTCTTTATCTTCACCGCGTGCTTCAGGGAGACCTTGACTCTTTCCTCCATGTCTCTTCTTGACATCGATGCTGCCTCTGCCGCCCTTATCTCCCAGCTCACACTCGATGATATCGACAACATCCGGGACTCGAGTAAAGGCAAAGCGCGGGTGGGCAGCCCCCCGTCCGACGCGGAATGTGCCCTCAGGGTTTACGCCGAAGAGGCCCAAGACGCTTTGCGCTTCTTCCGAGATCTTGAGTTTGCACAGAGCATCGACAACGCACTGGAATTGGACCAGCCCGTGCTCTCTGTCCTGTCCACTGTGGAGGATAGAGTGCGGGACGACTACCTGTACGCTGAGGCCCTCCACAACGGTCGAACTCTCCCTACACAGTCCGGAGAGCCAAAAACACAAGGTCGAGGCAAAAGCACGAAACACAGCCTCAAGAGTAATATTGTAACGGAAAATGAGTAAAAATTAAGAATGTAAGTATAAATGACCTGAAAAACTCCATTAAGCCACGAAATTTCCCTTTAACGGAAAACATCCAACATGAATCAAAGACATCATCGACACGATTCTGCCTCATTCTTGCGGACAACCGGAGATATAAACGATCTTAAAAAATAATTTTTTAAGACTCATAACCCTAGGATGAGCACCGGTATTCATATTATTCCGGGGTGATTGGATATTGTGAAAGAAATCTAAAGACTATTAATTTGTTTGAAGCCAGCACATACTATTGGGGCCCCAAGGTGTTGATATTAAATTTTGGCAGAGTTCAGCCTCGGATGATCCTCAAGGGCTCAACTTGTAACTGGCGCACAGGATCCTGAGGCATCCGTTTTATTTGGGGAGCTGGGGAGGATCAGAGAGACCAGTCAGTGGTCCAGCCCGAAAAATACCACATTTAGGGAAGACAAGAAAAGTTAAAGCCGGAGGCCTGACAAGTACTGCCATGTGTCCTAAGCCCAGGGCTGCCTTGGATCACGGGAGGACTAGAATATGTCTCTGCTGGTTAAAAACTGTACCCTCCAGTGTTTTCGCATAGTTTTGGGCCCTTGTCATCACTCGAGGTGCATTGGTGAGAAGAGGTATTGGGTTCTCTTTGGCTGCATGCTTACCTTTCCGACGGCTAGCAGAGAGTGAAGCGGTGTGGGTCTGTGAGTTTGTGTCCCATGGGAGAGCAAAGTGCGCCAAATGAAAGAGAGAAAGTCGGGAGACGTGCCGAATCGCGTGAATTGACGGGTGACATCAGTGCATCTCACGAGACGGCGTCGGACCGTCTCAGCACCAGGCGAATTCTCGGTCTGTTATCCTATAAGGGATATTAAATTGTCTTTTCATAAGAGGAATTTTTAAACTGTTTAGATTAAGCTCACAGTCTTTTGCCGAATTGCGTTGTGTTTGGTCAATACTCGAAGATTTCCCAAATTCCTCTCAGTAATATTTTTTCATACCTCCTTGTGAGGTCCGCCAATAATAGGAGGTAAGGACCCCGCAAGAATCGTCCAGAAACCAAGTAGTCACGCAAATGAGTGGGTGAGGTGTTGGATTCCAGAAAACTACTGAACTACCTACACACCAGCTAATATATAGTATTCTAATATTCTTGTATTTTACTACCTTGTATCTACAAATGTCAGTCCCTTTATATGATATAGATCTAATGGAAACCGGACACGGGCGCGGTAGCGACCTTGTCTGCAAATGAACACCTGTTTCCGGGTATCTCGGGCACGGGTGCTGTCGGTCCGGCCCATCCGTTACACTCCTGTCGGTCTGAAGATGTGGTGTCTTAATTTTTGAGGCTCAACCCAGCCCGATCCTGCACTTCGACGAGCGCGTACAAACGAAGACCACAAATGCTGACAAATCTCACAGCCACACGCTTCTTTGGGCCCTGACTCCGACCGGACCCTGTCTTACCTTCAGATACGACCACAAAAAACGCACGGTGCTGTGAAGTGTTACTCTCTTTCCGTACAAACTGACAACTATCGGTAGCTCTAATGACGACGATGTCAAGTAGTAACGGCTGGCATATATGGGGGAGTGGAGTGGAAGACCCCGCCTTCATCTGGGAGACCGACTTCCCTGAATTCGGACTTAGCGCGGCGCTCAGAGCTGTTCACGACAAGCTTTATGGAAGCGCCGTATCGACCGGCTTTACCTCTAATGAAGACATCCATCGGGACGTGTTCGTTGTCAGGAAGCTTTTCCACCACTTCCGAGTCCCCGTCTCGCTCGTTCCTGCTAGAATGGCAGCCATGAATATGGAGCATCACTGGGAAGTCATATCAGCAAACACCCCCATCTCCTTTATCATTGGCGACGTGCCTCAGCGGGCGCCGGGAGAGACAGGGTATGTTGATGACTAAAACTAGCTCCCATAGTCGCTAACTGGGTCGAATTCAGGCCCTTGATGGGATTGGCGGGATTGACCGTTTGAATATAGCCCACCGCAACTTCCATTTACAACTTCCATCCGCATTTCACAAGTAGTATTTGCCTCCTCTCTTCCTTTTCTACATCCCTTCTCCTTTCGTGGTATTTTCTTCTTTATCCTGGTCGACTCGGATATGAAAGCCTCTACTCTCGTTACCTTCGTAGCTGTAGCTGGTACTTATTGCCTCCGCTCAATCGTAAATAATTGTTTCTTTATGGCTTTGGCCTCGAAATCCACCTGCTTGCGAAAGGCTTTCCTCCAACTGCAACTGCACCAACTCCTTGAAGGGAATTCTTGCGTCCCCTGAGGTGACATGCCTTAATCCATCGTCTCTTCTCTCGTTCTTTGTCGGCACGAATCAGTCTGTCCCTGACACAATTAACAACTGGCTGTCTGGTGCTCGACTGGATTCTGCAGGCACGTCATTTAAGCGGGCTTCGCATCTGAAATGACTGATCCTGTCTAAGTCTTGGACGCAATCCATCATCCACACGCTTCTCCTTGCAGTAAGTAAGAAAATGCTCGTACCTCGACTTGACACCGCGGTCAAAGCGAACTTGATCGCTGTAAATGTCGACGGTGGGATAGTAAACGGATAAACGGAGGCTTACGAAGAGATCCATTTGACCGACGCGGATGTCCACGTGAATTTTCTTAGGAGGAGTGCGATGCTGAAGGTCGGAAATTCCCGTTTATATTTTGAACAAATTTCCTTCTTGCTCTGGCTAAGAACAGCGCTATTTTCGGCGATGCCCGCCCCTTTCTATGTGGATCGATTCACACGAGCGGACCCAAATTGGGCTTCGCAGATTTCGGGGTTCTAAAATTTGTAGCTGGCTTGATTATATATCGTCAGTGAGCCCTAAGGAGCTCGAGTGCGCTTTGCGGAAGGTGACGCAACATCGTCATTTTTTTGCGACTTCAACGGCGCATTATATATAAAAGAACGCTCCCCCGCATTTCTGGCTCCCTCATCTTCTTGTCCGTAAGCCCGCATCCCTGGCCAATGCTCTAGTCCTTACGGCGATGATCGGGCGGCCCGCCCTATGTGCATAAGCATCACTTATTGACTCAGGCTTCACCCTTCTCCACGCATCTCGTTGGCCGTCGCTGACTGATCTTAACGACCTAAACTGGCTGGTCAGCTGCTGCGCATTGCTCTTTTCGGCGGGTAGCACGGTCATCCTGCATCTGGGATTTCTAATGAATCCGTCATGACCGTTTAAAGGGAATTTGAATTTAACAACCCCCTCGTGATGTCATGCCCGCGCCATTTAAAAAGGATCAGGTTTAAATCCAAGTCGAGAACCAAAGATAACTTGCTCCTTCATAACACCACAGTCAGCTACTCTGAAAATCTGAGATCGGACACAAACACTCACCAAATGGCTGCCCAAATCATCAACATTCAGAAGGGGCTCGAAAAGGACTTGGCGTTCGACATCTCGGCGCAGGTGTTGAAGGGTTTGCAGAGCCCAGCGAAGAGCGGAAAAACCTTGCCGACAATGCTCTTGTACGACGAACGTGGGCTGAGGTGATTCGAGCGCAGCGTGGCGACTTGACGAGGAGCTGATCAATTCCAAAGATTGTACGACGACATAACCACACATGTCCCAGAATATTATCTCTTTGGTGCAGAGGAGGAGATTTTGAGGAAGAAATCAGACGAGATCGTCGCAGCCATGCACCAGGTAAGCGGCGGCCTGTTCACCAACGAGGTTGTTTTGGAGGTAAGCATCATTGTGGTGAATTTTTCTGGTCGTCTACTACTGACGCACCCATCTTCAGCTAGGCGCAGGGTGAGTCGGGTTTTGTCTCTCTGGAAGCAAACGCGTCGGCATCGACAATTTGGTTTGAGTTTGACTCGGAGGTTCTGAGTTTGCATCTGTGGCGCATCGCCTTTGCGGCCTGGCTATTCTTGTCTTTCGCTTCGAAGCCAAAGGACTCCGAGTCCTTTGGCTCTCATGTTCCCGGAGCCTTGCGCAAGACG
Source organism: Mycena leptocephala (assembly GCA_029378395.1). Taxonomy (NCBI): domain Eukaryota; kingdom Fungi; phylum Basidiomycota; class Agaricomycetes; order Agaricales; family Mycenaceae; genus Mycena; species Mycena leptocephala. The sequence continues at coordinate 29,677 of JARJLF010001809.1, forward strand.
TCTCATATTCTTCTTGCTCTATCTCGTCTCGTGAAGGACAAGCACGCCGGGGTTGCCCCAGTCACATACTACGCCCTTGATTTGGAGGAGCGTGAGCTTCAGCGCACTTTGGGGGAGATATCTCTGTCGGACGTGGGGAAAAGCTTACAAGGCAAGGTCAACACCCGGGGTCTTTGTGCGACCTACGAACAAGGCTTGAAATTCGCGGAGTCAGGCGGTTTGACCCAGAATATCGCGGGTCGGCTCACCAGAGCATCTGTTGGGCCGTTCAAAATTGACGCGCGCGACCCTTCTCCGATGTCTGGATCTTCTGCAAGTGATTCTTCGGAGGCCGCTACATCGCCGCCTTCGACTCCTGACGACACTGCCCCGCCGATCCATCTCATGTTCCTAGGGTCTACCTTGGGCAATTTCTCTCGCGCCGAGGGAGCGGACTTCCTTCGGTCATTGCCCCTGCGCTCTGGTTCTGGTGACACCTTGCTAATCGGAATGGACCACGATAACGAGAAGGCGTTGATCGAAGAGGCATACAATGACCGCCAGGGTTACACGAAGAAGTTCATCATGAACGGATTGAAAGGCGCCGGAAGGGCGCTCGGCGATGAGAACTTGTTTGATGAAGAAAATTGGGATTACGTCAATGTAAGTTGATTTCTTTCAAGTCATCAATTCGAATACTTATTTGAATGCAGAATTACGACGTTGCTGAACGTGCGTCGAGCTACCTGGATATTAATTGATACTGTGCTGACTTCATTTCATTAGGTCGCCACGAAGCTTTTTTCAAGGCAAAACGACCACATACTGTGGTTGTGCCGTCGACGAAGGAGACAATCAGCTTCTTGCAGGACGAGAAAGTCAAGATCGAGGAGTCTTTCAAGGTAGATTCGCGACCCCTCCACAAAATCTGCTTCTAATAATTTCTTCAGTTTTCTGAAGTTGATGCATACACTTTGTTCGCCGAGAGTGGTCTCCGTCCTATTCAGCGATGGACCGACAGCATGTCCCGCTACTCCTTGTGGCTTCTCGAGCGTCCGCCGTTCATGTCCCCCCTGCTGTCATCCCCTCGCGCCTGCACAGCAGAGGAGAGCTGTCCTGAAGAAGCCCTATTCGTCTTCGCCTTTCGGTGTACCCTCTCCCCAGGACTGGCAAAACCTATGGGCCGCATGGGATTGCATCACCCGTCGCATGATCCCGCCGTCGATGCTCATGCAGAAACCTATTGATCTTCGCCATATATGCCATTTCTATCTAGGCCACATGCCGACTTTCCTCGATATCCAGCTGTCGAGGCTGCTACAGGAGCCCCACACCGAACCGGACGCCTTCAAAGTACGTCTTCTTAGCCTCGCTGTGATTCTTGACTGACAGGCGTTTTGAATTTAGTTTATCTTCGAGGTGCTTTATACTTTATTTTGTCTCGCGATCCCGCCTGATCTTTCTCGAAGCGCGGAATCGACCCCGATGTTGATGACCCCGCTGTGTGCCACGTAAGTCGCCCTCTATTAGCCGTTTTAGTCGTCCTTACGCCTAGTCCAGCCTCACTCCGAGTTCCCGCAGAACGATGAAGACTGGCCGAGTCTCCTGTCTATCCTGCAGTTCCAAGCCCGCGTGCGCGCAAGGCTAATGAAGCTGTACGAGGATATCGATGCCGGCACCCAGCTGATGAATGGCAAAGTCGGGCGCGTCCTCTTCATGACGTTTGAGCACGAGGCCATGCACGCCGAAACACTCCTCTACATGCTGCTGCAGCGAGCGGGCAGCGGCACCCTTCCGCCGCCCGGATTCACCCCGCCCCTTTGGGCCTCACTTGCTGAGACGTGGAATTCGGCGCCGCAGCGTGAATCGTCCACTATCACGCTCGGGCCCACGACGGTCACGCTCGGCCCCGACGACAGCGAGACGGACGACGCCCTTGCCAGTGACGTGGCCGGACACGAGTTCGGATGGGTGAGCTATTCTCCTGTTCTCTGCGCGTTCCACAACTCCCACCACTTATTATCATCTCCAGGACAATGAGCACCCGAAGTGAGAGGTCCACGTCGACGAGTTCCGCATCGAGTGGCGCCCGGTGACGAACGGACAGTTCTTCAAGTACTACGTTCAGGGTGATGGCGAGGTTGCTGTCCCCGCCAGCTGGGTCAAGTTTGAAGGAGAGATGCATGTACGTTCGTACAATTTGTCGTCCCCACTTGCTCTCACTCCGCCGGCGTTCTAGGTCCGCGTGCTGTATGGGCCTGTCCCGATGAAGATCGAACATAACTGGCCGGTCTTGACGTCGTACAGTAGCCTCTCCAAGTACGTCCAGGTGCAGGGCGGGTGCTTGCCGAGCGAGGCCGAGCTGCACGTCTTCTTCGAGAAGTTCGAGTCGGGCTACGAAGGTGGCGCGAACGTCGGCTTCCGCAACTGGCACCCCATCCCGTGAGTCTGCCCCAGCGTCCTACCTTCGGTGCTGATTCTCGTTTTTCTTTGCCGCAGAGCCACAACGGGTGGCGCCGCAGCGGGGGTAAGGGGAGCAACGGGGGCGTGTGGGAGTGGAGTTCCACGGTGTTTGACAACTATGAGGGGTTCGTGCCGTCGGTGCTCTACCCCGGGTAAGCGTCCTTGTAGATGCACGTAAGTATCCAGTTAAAGATGGGACAGTTACTCGATGGACTTCTTTGATGGCGCGCATCAGGTCGTGGTGCGTCATTCTTCTTTCATGCGTCCATCTTTCCGCATCTTAGATTCGCACAGCTTGGCGGGTCCTACGCGACGATCCCGCGCATCGCGGAGAGGAAATCCGTGCGCAACTGGTATCACAACAAGTATGCATATGCGTGGGTGTCGGGTCGTATTGCGTATGATGTACAGAAGTAAATTAAAAGGACCACTAAAGGTCTTGTGTATGTAACAGCCTATGTATCTCTTTGACTTTCTATAAACACAGGGATATCCCTACGTCGGAACGAATGAAAGTATCTCAAGAGGTGTGGGGCAAGAAGATAACTGATTCTAAAAAGTTTTTGTCGACGAGCTTAGAACGCGAAAATCTCTGCACCGCCTGAAATCTCATATATTCATTTCTTTAGCAATCCCTCGGATCTTTCCATACATTCCGGCCGGTATGCACTTCCTCTAGAGTATGGCTTCGCAGGTCAGGTCGTCCGAAGACCAGCCCTTGTTCGCGCTTTGAAGAAGCTGAGGATAAATGAAGCTAATATCATGTGGGAAGGGGCTTAGAACCACCCGAACGTCCGAGTCCATCTGCTCCATCAGATTGGGTAGATGATCGGACCTAGTGCCGATATCATAATCGGTGCATCGAAGGAGGCGGAGGGCAGGGAGACGGAGAAGGCGTGCAAGGACCAGGGATTGAGGTCCGCTCAAGTCAACCTCTTCGAGATGTTGATGCGCGATCGTGAAGTCGTTCTCGGTGACGTCCACTCCTGCGACCTGCGCCTGAAGCTCTATCAGATTTGGTACTTCTAAGAGTATTCGCCAAAGAAACTGCAGGGACGCGTCTTGGAGGTGCAGATGCACGATCGAGAACCCAGCAGTAATGTGCGGCACCTGTACCCCGCGCAGGCGTATACGACGCAGATGCGGCCATGCACCGTGGATGCCGCCCAACGGACCTGGATGATCAGGGCCCATGTCGCGCCCTAAGTAGAGGCGTCGAAAGAAATTGGGCTTTGGCGATTGAATAGTGCCAAATGCTGACGTGAAGCCTCCAGTACGCATCCACGCGAAATAGGTCAGGGTCCGATGTGCATCTGTTTCCAGTGCTACGATCGTGCCTGCAATCTCTCTCGGGCATCCGAGTATTAGGTGAATGAGTTGGGGAATGCGAGAGCTGTCCCCAAGCCATTGGCTTCTGAAGTTGTTTATGAGAAAGTGCAGGCGAAGGCGGGGGTGGCGGGGGGTGAACGAGCCGGCGGAAGATGAGGAGTTCTGCCCGGAGCAAGGTTGGGGTGGTTGTAGCCTGGACGCAGCAGTGGCTGTGTCGCTCCGCAAAACCGCTCCCGTTGCTAGCTGCCAGAACATGGGCGTTCAGGGCCCGGTCCGTTTGTCGGAGGGCGAGGACCTCGAGACTGCCGGAAAAGTTGATAATGTTCAGGAGAACCTCTGTGAGCAAGCTCTGGAAACTCATGGTGGCTGAGGTCGGCTTGAGATCGCTCAGCGAGATCTTGACAATGTCCGTCGAGGCCCAGCTAGGTCTTGATCGAACGGCGTTCGGCGAGGTCGTGATCTTGAACGCTCGCGTGGATTCACCCAAGGACCAAGGCGAGGTCGAGGACGCGCAACGAGATTCTGTGTAACGTCTCAGTATGCCCCGCCGCGCGGAACAGGATAGTTAACACACAGGTGTGAGCGCCGTATGAGCCCTCGTGTGGTGGAGGGGATGACAGAAGGAAGGGAGGGAGAGGGAGGGACGTATGCTGGAGGTGGGAGGAAGAGAGAGAGATGAAGGTGGCTAACAAGTCTGAGGATGCTTAGTGCGTCGGAACCCGAATTCACGGCGGCGCACACCGTGTCGGAGGTCGAATTTTGTCACCTTTGGTGTTGTTTGCGCCCCAGATAGCCGTTCACGTGGGCGCGTTTGATCTTTTGAGTAACAAGTTTTCCGGCGGAATCCGCTTAAGACATTGAACTTGAAGGATCCGGGTTTAGACAGAATTGGCCTACTTCGAATTCCGACTTTGTGAGGAGTAAGATATCTGAACAAGGAGATCCATATGGACTGCGATGTGATCAACACATCATTTTCTCCTTCTGAGTTCCCCCGAGGCTCTTACAGCCTGTTGGTTGCGGTAACTACATTCTCTGCCGGCAGTTCATCTAGTATATCAATTAAAGTGAATTAAACGAACGGACAGAAGAATTGCGGCCATGAAAAAGAGCCCGCACTGATTATGGGCCCTAGACCTAGGGAAAAACAGTAAACAATTGTCGGAAAAACCAACTTAGCCTTATAAGGTTGGGATATTATATGACCTTATAACCACATTATAAGGTGGTTTTAAGGCCTTATCAGGGACTCTTACCTTATAAGGGGAACATATAAGGCCTTATACCACCTTATCAGGGACTCTCAAATAATAAGGGCATTATAAGGCCAATAAGGCAAAATTCAAATTTTCCGACATCGATGTAATGGCCAGAGGCCATCTCAGGCCCATCTGAAGTTTGAACGCTGTCACGGAGTTGTTTCTCACTGGTAAGCGGAGGTACATGGGGGACAAAAGCTCAGTAATATGAAAGCCATAAAAACAGTCTTGCGAGGAAGATGTCGAGAGAGTGTTGAGAGGAAGGCTGAGTTTGAAATTGTTTGATGCAGAGTCGGAGATTACAGGTGTATGTGGGGATATGATATATCAAAGGATTGCTGATGAGCGTAGTGTTGTGATATATCAGAGCGGTGGTTCAGCGCAGTGCATGATATATCACTGCACCTTCCTTTGACCCAGGTGTCGCTGCTGCACGCGTGATTCACGCCTTCGCTGGCGTGTGCGCTCCCCGCATTTCGTGGTCCATGCGCAAGCGCTCCACCTTCCCCAAATGGACACTTGTTTACATTTGTTAGTATCACACTTCCTCTCATTATGCCCTACCCTCGGCCCTCCGCTGCTCCTCCCTTCCACCCCCTACGTCCCTCGCTTTACCAGCTCATACTAATTCATAGTGAACACCTCCTGGCGCATCTCCGATCTTCATCCTCGCTCCGTGTCGACCGTGCTGCCGCTCACATTATCGCCCGTTATTGGTGCACTTTGGCTCATAAAAGCTGGATTCACCTAGCAGCCAGCGTGCTTTTCGACAGGTGCCCTCCTTATGGTCGACCTATCTGTCTGCGCCTCTCCGCATCCTCCCACTTGCCTCCCTTAGCTTGCAATCTAACCTGTGATGCCATCCCGCCACCCCGCTACCGCGCTTGCTCCTTGGCGTAAGCTCTGTCACCTGAGCATTCAAATACCCATTCAGCCCTTCTCCCTTCAGCCGTTGGCACCGGACATTGCTGTGGAGGCTTCAGGATTTCTGGTGCGCCCTGTTTGCCTTGCACCCTTTGCTTTGCTGATGAGTCAGGCCTGTTGCTCCCCCAGTCCTATATTCTCCCTACCCCCACTTTGCCCATGCACCTGGCAGGGAGCAAGCTCGCCTCTTAAACCACTCCTGCCACCCGCCTCTCACAACCTACCACGCCCGACCTCCACTCTCCCCGCTGCCCCAGGCGCTATCAGCTCCTCAGTGTCTCTCATCGCTCTGCTGATAAGCTGGAAAATGGAACACTAGTGAAATAGGCGCAATTTTGTGATTTTACTATGTTCTACGCACATCTAAGGGGTAACATGAGTCCCGAATGGTTATCCATAGGCTTAACCCACGAAGGACCAAAGCAAGTCCGTCCGAAAGGATGACTGACCAGAAACACAAATACTGGTTTAGCTCCTTAAACCAACAGATTTATTATATACTAGTCAATCTTCGAGATTTAGACTACAGTGGGGCCTACAAGGCAGGGAATATAAAATAGCATCCACTCTGAGGGCTCGTACCAAAAGACGGCTACGTTAAACCATGGGTTTAGCCATTTGTTGTGGGGACTTTGCGTAATTGACGCGGCGCGATGAGTCACGTGATGAGGTCGGCTCGGGATGGATTGACCGGCAACAGTTAATCCGGTCACTTACTAGACCGATCAATGTTATCAATCCCAATCGGGGTTCCTAATTGAGATCTGCACTTAATGTGATATAACTCAGCAACCACTTGGCGGATTAGGGAAGTTGGGGGTAGTCTTGTTGTTACTGCGGGGGTCCGCTCAGGTCAGGATCTTATTACATAATCGTCGGAGTTTGAAATCGTGCCCTGAATAAACTTTGTCAAAAGCGCGTTATTTCACGCAGTTAAAGCTCAGTTGAGCAGCTACATGTGTGTCTTGAAGTTCTGTGTCCTCAAAATTTTAAATATCAAAGCGGAATCCTCATATTAACAGTGTGCGACTTTTGATCTGATTGGTCAGCAATCAGAAAGAAAAATCGCTGACGGCCACATATGAGCACTTAAAAATTCAGGAAGTGCTGCAAACTTGATGGCAACTATAGGCAACCAGTCCTATGTAATTTGTGTATGAATAAATCAGCTCCCAGTCTCACCGAACATTTTTTCAATGGTTTGTGATTATGTAATAAGATTCTGACCTGATCGGAACACCGCGGTAAGTAACAGACTTCAACACCCCGAGGTACGAGGTTGCCTTGTGTTGTAGCGTCTGTCTAGGAGAGACTAAGTTGGGGGCTCTATTGAAAGCTAGAGTCCAGTGCTTTCAGAATCTGAAGGTCCTGTTTGAGGGACACCAAAGACACGTTTTAACCAATAATCCAAAGTTAGCATGCGGTGGATTAATGGTTGGCGTGCAACAATCAGAAACGTAGGGGTAGATCAGTAGATCCTATACAGAACGCGGACACGTGCATACCCGATTAAGCTACCAGAACTAACACATGTATACCCAGTAGTGTAATCACCATAGTGTAAGAGTTTTTAGTGTACAGTATATAAGGAGGATGGGTTTGAGTGGTAGGTACAGTACTGAATTGGGAGTCCCTGCTGGAGCCAGTGCCTAAACAGCACCTGTCTCGTCTCAGGTCGTCCGGTTCAGGGCTTGTCACATAAAACCAATACTCTCAGAGTTTGTGTTTTAAAAGTCTCAAGTTTATAAAGAGTTGATTGTTGCCTTTGGATTAACATCCACTGTTGGATTTGAGTTTGGGATCATCGGAATATTGGTCTTGTCAGAGTCATTGGGATTGTTGGATTATTGGCTACTGGAACCAGTGTTGTTCTGTGTGCAAAGCTGAGAAGCTTGTATCTAAAAACTACTTGTAGAAAAGAGTACTCTTACCCGAGAGTCTTAATTCTGCTAGTTTGCACACTTTTGGGAAAAGCTCAGTTTAGAGTAATCCACAAAGCAACCAGCAACAGGAAAGTGTTCCTTGGACCTTTCTAAAGTGTCCTAAAGACTTGTAACTCGTCGGACACCATCTAGACGTTCAACAAGGAGGAAAGGAGATGTATTCAGTTGCCAGTTGTGGTCTAATACATTATTCTAAGGAATAAGTGTATTACTGCATTCTGTCCGTTGGGTCCAAGCTTACTAGTATACCTGTCATAGATACTGAGCAACCCTTTCATCTGGAGCCCACCGCGAGGGGGCACTAGTTTAATTGGATTGTTGCTGGTTTTTAGGATTATCGAACAAGGATAATCTAAAAAGCAAAATATTGGCAGTTTAAGGGGACTTAAACTTTGGGTTGGCTCATCTCATCTGCTACGAGCAGTGAGAATCATATTTGTTGCTGTTCTGAACTCATTCAGAACTTCATCATTCCACCTCGGGTCTCGCCAGAGCCTGAATTGGGACCGTCTTCATTAGAAGGTCAAGGGACGTTACCTGCTACATTTTGGGATAGACCATTGTCTTGTTTGACCTCAAGGTCAAAACAAGCCGGAGTCACTCCTGGTTTAAGCTCTTCTTCAGGAACGAATACTGCTAAAACATCTGCTGCGGATAAAGCCTGTGAGGAACAAGCAGGACATACTGCTAAGAGGCAGCAAGCATATCGTCGTCTATCATCGTCTGCATCTGCATCTGGTTCTGTTTCAGGATTTAGGTTAAACACCTTGATCGAAGAAATACCCATTGAAGGATTAAACCCTTCACAACATTTGACTGAAGAAGAACAGGTGATACCCACTTCTACAGTAACGCACGCACATAGTCTAGGGTCGAATAGGCCAGAGACGTTAAACACACAGATTAACCTGCCAGTGGTTAATCTCCAGCCTCAGGTTATACAACCGCAGGCTCAACCCCAAATTAACATACCTTTGGTTAATCCATCGTTAGTTAAAATGGCAAACATTGCGAATTTCAGAATATCAGTCCCTTGGGACAAGAATAGTCCTACCTTTGACGGAAAGTCCGCCTCGTTCTTGAGGAGGTTCCTTCGTCATATGGGAATGATTATAACTGTGGGTGGTATTACCAATGAGGCAGAAAAGAAGGATAAGGCTTTGGAATATATTAGCAACCACGACATTGTAGAGCTGCCATCCTATACCACGGGTTCTTATGAGGACTGGGTTAAGGAAATAGAGGAGTTATTCCCAGAACTTGAAGATGCCAAGGTTGGTTCCAGAGAGAAGTTGGATAAATCTGTGAAGAGTATCAGGATATCTCTGTCACGGAGCCAGGGCTAGTTCGACATTTCAGTCTCGCATTCACGAATGAGGCGGAGAAGTTGAAAAAGGGCCAGCAGCCATAGAGAACGGACAATTGGTGGACATGTACCTCAATTGTTTGGAAGACTCTTTCGCATTAATATAAGGACTCTTTCGATCCATTCAAAGTTGTTTGGATCACAAGCGCTAATCCAGCAGCTGCTGCTGCAGGAGGAGGAAATGCTGTGGTCCCTCCAGCGGGAAATGTAGTTCGTAGAGGAGATAAATACCTCTGAAGAAGTCGTTAAATTGGCTATAAGATGGCGGAAACTGGGGTGGTGACGACTAATCCAAAGAAAAGGAAAAGATCGGTTACCTCGTCGAAGTAAAGTTGGAGGATTCGTGGCCTCGTTTAAACAAGTGTTGGACGATGCATGGCAGCCTCACGGCTAAGATGATGGATGGTTTCGTCATCCAGGATAAAAAGCTAGAGGGTTGCAGCACAGACGACCTTTAATCAAACTGTTAGGAGAGACCCCCTCACCAGGAGGCTGCCCCTAATAACTTCAATAATAATCGGAATGACCGAGCTCCTTCAGGGAACAACGGGAATAACGGTGGTTTTGGAGGAACCCTGGATACAACCACAATAGCTCTAATAACCATCAGGGTTGTTGATATTGTAACCAGGACACTTAATGATCAGTGTCCCTTCAAACTCGACACATCGAAATGGGATATATCATCATTGAGAATGGGTACATGAAGCTTAGTACGGGATTCCTAGGTACCCTGACTATAAATCCAAGAAGGAAGAGCTGACATTATGGTTTGGCAAGGAAGAAGAAGGGTTTGCCCATTCCTATGGCCCAGAACCTAGTCAACCCTCTATGGGCTTTAATCAGGACAACTACGGGAACAACGGGGACCAACTAACTCAAGTGTATGATTCTCGAGATGATGATTAAGAGTTATGAAAGTTCAACTTGTGGTGCGAGGGGACTCACCGAACTTTAATCAGGTTCAGATTGCTAGCCTGTGGTGCCTGCACCTGTTCCTATTACTGTTCCCCAGTTTGTTCAAGTCCCTATGCCGGCAGCAATGGAAATATGGATTGGGCTCAATTGGTCAATTTAGTGGATTCCGTTAGAGGAGCACTAATGCTGAACAATTTGTGGCTACCCGTACGGGTGCTAGGTCTGATGGGCCTGGTAATCCAAATTTTTAAGTAGTTGAGGAAGGAGGCACGATAAGGTTAAACCTAAAATCCCGGTTGCCAAGCCTCCGGAGAACCGCACAAAGCAACACTAGCAGACAAGGACAAAACTGGAGAGTGAGATTCGCAGATGAGGAAGATTGGCGTGCGACTGAGGCGAGGTTTAAGGATTGGCCTAAACCAACTTCGAGAAATGAGTTATCGAATTTCTTGGGAGCGATAGCGCGGTTTAGGGATAAAATCAGCGATTACGCTAGATATATCCGTCCTTTAACAGAGTTGCTACGAAATGATGTTGAATGGCCTTGGGGTGAAAAGGAAGATGGAGCATTTGAGGAGATAAGGCACATGATAATCTTGTTAATCGTTCGCTGGATTAGACAAAAACAAGGCAACAATTTCAAGAGAGGAAATGCTAGCTCATCAGATGACGACTCGACCAAAACCATAAAAATACGGACAGACACTACGAATGAGGCTAGAGTTCAGATAGCTGCGCCTGATGAACCTATACCTTTGCCAGCCGAGTGAGCCTATCGACTAGTTAGTCGGGGTATTGACCCAGATATTGCTAAAACCGTGGCAGATAGATGTGACGACCAACCAGCTCCAATCTCTCAGAGAGAGTTAATGGCAGTTAGTCGCTCAGTTGCTTTTCATTTGAAGAGGAACACGACCAAGACCAGACAAGTGTGTATTAAACCAAAAATAGTAGACGGTGTACTGGCACAGGAACTGGACTTAGGCCCTGACCTGTTTGGAGAGGAGTTACAACTGGATTACAACACAGTTGATTTGGCTACCGTACCAATCAATAACGAGTCCATTAGTGCCCCTTCAAATGATGAAGGAATCCCTGAAGGATCCTTAATTCTGAGAGATCCCACAGTGGAGTACTTAATCTCAGTACCTGAAGATAAGATACCAAAACAGCTATATCGGCTGTCTCAAGAAGCGTTCGTTGTGGCGCCATTGGCTCCACTCAGGGTCATATTCCCTGTAATAGCTGGGAAACAATGTGTCGAGTGCATAGTGGCTAGTGGGTCTCAGATAGTATCAATGTCGAAAGTCATAGCCGAAAAGTGGGGTGTGACATGGGATACTGAGATGCAGATATTCATGCAAAGCGCTAATAGACAGATGAAGCAGTCCTATGGTTTGGCGCGGAATGTGTTGTTTCAGTTTGGAGACGTTGTGATAAGGACCGCGGTGCCGCTATGAGAATATGTTTTATCAAATAGACAGCCCGTTCGGCCTCTAGGGGTTATTTAACGTTGGAGGATAGTGGGGATGTAGGATTGGGACGTGTGCGTTGTCCGAGTGAGAGTGTTGCACAGGATCGCACGAGGCGTACGTACCGTGGGTTTGTGTTGGGGGTACCTGCTGTTAGCCGTAAATGGGTGTGGGGGCGATAGTTACCTGTCCTAGGTCACAAGCTCGAACGAACGATGCGTTGTTTCCTGTAAAATCCGATACCTATGCTGCAATCCTTCCCTCGTATTTCCCCGATGTTCCCAACGAAGGTGGAAGGCTTAATACAACGTTTTATGGTTATAAAGCAAGTGACAGCAACGCCGGCTGGTGCTGGTCAGTCAAACGTATGGGACGTCCGGTCATGACACTGGGTGGCAGACGGCGATTTAAACCAATATGGCTTCGCCCAGGCCGACTTCTACAAAGCGCGAAGCTTGCGAGGTTGGTGATCCTATTACGGGGAAGCCCGATGATATGACTTGGGGTCCGATGAGCTGGGACCTTGTGAATGGAGGTGTGAGAGTGAAATGCCCTGCTAGAGGCAAGTGAGGATGTGGTCAACTCGGTGTGAGCGAGGCTTAGTTGCACAGGTGGGGGTACAGGTGGTGGGGGAGAACTAAGCTCCGAAAATTGACTGACTACAACACCCTTTTCTGCTATCCTTTTATACCTTTTCGCCTCTCGACCGTCCCCTTGATGCCCACTCGTTCGGTTCCATCCCTTTCACGTTTGAGGGTGCTTGCGCAGGAACGTACACGGCGTGCGTTCAGTATTTGGGGCGACGGACAAGGCTTACGTTCGAATTTTGGGGTTCATTTCCATGAACGGACAGAGCTTGCGATGCGAATTGGTACGGACGCAGGACCCGTTCCATAGCAGAGCGGATTCCTGGGCCATAAAAGGTCAGTTATTGGTCGGAAGACGCGTCCGGACGCATCTGAGTAGGTTTTGAGTGGTTTGGAAGGATGGAAACTGGATTGGACGAGGCTTGCGTTCGAGTGTTGGTGACTTCTCGGGTGTGGGAAGAGGATACCAAGCCCAGGATGCCTGCTATTGGTTGGTCCGTACCATTCTCGTGGGCCATAGCGCGTGGTGCCGTGTTCGTATGTGAGGTGCGAGTCATGCAAAGGTGGAGTTAGGGTAATGGGAGCGTCCACCGAGCGTCGTGACTAACCGGACGGGTGGTACGAACAGTGTGAGAGGTTGGATGGGGACCGTAGGCTGCGTGCGTTTGATGAGAATCCGGATTTGGTAACTTTGATTCCTGATTTGGATGAACAGGCACCTCGTACGTTCTCGTCCAGGGCTCAGTTGAAGGGGCTGTGAGGCGGTGTGCAGGGCGTAGCACAAGCACCAGCCTCACACCTCCCATATAGCTTTACTGTTGACCGGGTACCGGTCAACGAATCCATAAAAGGTGTCTGCCAAATTTTCTTCGTCCCAATAATCCTTTCCTTCCTCCTGTCATGGATGCCTCTGCGACTCAGCGCTTCCTTGATACCAACGTGCAATGGCCGTCGAACCGTTTCTTCATTCCCGATGGAGGACTCCCAGCCTTCCTCCAGTCTAACCTGCGCTTCAAGGTTTTCTTGGTCATGATGGCCGTTTTCCCTGACGCATACGCCACGGACACCGTGAGGTCCCTGACGACTCCTCAGCGTGACGAACTGCGCTATCGTGTGCGGGATATTGTCCGCCATATGGTGAGTTTCGTCTCTCGTAGGCTGCATCTGTCCACTGACATAGACCAGTTCTTCGCGGCGCAGATTCGTCAGAACGAGTTCCGTATCTCGTACGAGCCGCCCGTGATTCCTTCGGAGGCTGCGTGGATGTTCCATATCATACAAGTGCTCCTGGTCGTTGTGGAGTTCGTCAGGAGGACAAGCCGGTCGTGAATATCGGCGAGGGTCCTGAAGAGACCACGGACAGTCGTGTCGCCCATGCGCAAGCAGGCTTCCTGCTCGGTGCTGCGCTGTCGACGTTCCTTGTGAAGAAGAAGAGCGGGGACGAAGCTCATCTCGATTTTCCTGAGTACGACGCCAACCACTGGATCTCAGCGAATTTCGCGTATCAAGGCCGTCCGACCGATTTTCGCACCATTGCCACAGACGACTCGCTGGCTGACACCTTCAAGTACAACGAGATTATCGCTCGTTGGCGCGAGATTGGAATAGGGGCAACGGCGAGGAAGCATTCGTGTGGACACGCCGCGCATACCCCTGTGTCGTGCGAGGCGTCGCCCCTGGGAATTCCATCGCGGTCATTGGACTCCCTTGCTGCTGGAGACGCAGTGCGAGCGGCAGGGTTCAAGGCTACGCTCCAAGCCGTCGAGAGCGTGATAAAGAAAACGGCGACTCGTCGCAGCATGCGTGTCCTGGCGGCGAGGATGGGCGAGACGCAAGGTCCTGTCGACGATTCCTTTGTGAAGGAAGAGGAGAGGGCATTGAGCGAGGCCTCTACGGGTCGATGCCTGGCTTGGTAACTCCTCCTGCGAGCAGCGCCTCGAGTAATTTCCTTCGTTTATTTCCCTGTCTTTGCCCAATTATATTGTGTTTGGTGTCTATCGCCTCGCAAGGAGTCCAGGAAAGCATTTCTGGTGAGGGGCAAGCGAAATAAGAGAGCGATGGTGCATACGCCGACGCAAGGCATGGAATTCATCTCGATCTGGCCAACGATCCCTTCGAGTATTCCTCCTGCGTCCTTCGCCCAATTATATCGTTTTTGGTGTCAACGCCTCGCAAGGAGTCCAGGAAGGCGTTTCTGGTGAGGGGCAGCGAAATAAAGAGCGGACGTGGGTACGACCAGGCGCGAGGGATGAAATTCGTTTTGATCTGGCTGATGGTCGATTTTCCTCGTTGTCCATAAATGGGGGTCCCTACGGCCACCCCATCGTCTCCCTTTCCATCCCTTCAAATTATGCCCCTGCGGTGTGGCTCGCAAATTATCGCCATTGCCTCGAAAGGCTTCTCCTCTCCGTGGAGGAATTATCGGATCCGCACTGGGAACCCGATACTTCCATCAATGTCTTTCTCCAGGCTCGGGTCCGTCCCGTGGTGTATTTTCTTCAATGATGCACTGTTGGCGAGGGCGGACTTCAGGGCCCTCCCGTCGATATTCCTCCCTCTGAAAGGGAAGAACTCCGTCTCCTCGCCCTGCGCCTAGCGGGTATCGTTGTGCGTGAATTTCATATGTTCTGGCATAACTTGTGCATAGATCTTCTTCGTTTAATTTTTCTGATTGATATTTCCTTGGCAGCGTTTCTTGTCCTGCGTGCGCGTGTATCGTGGACTCGTAGAGACCGCGCCAACGTTGCCCCTCCTGCTTCAGGATGCTCCTGGCATCAGCCTCGAAAATTACCGCGTCCCTGGCTGCGCTGCCAATATGATGTCAATTATTATGGTGCTCCTGGGCCGACTGTGCGACGTGGAGGACTGTGACTGTCAAGCTTTTTCAATTTGCTCACCCATTCTCCAGGAATTCCGTGCTACGGCCATGGCCGCCGCTCATCTCGATCATACTGACACGGAATATCCACAGTTTCATCGGAACAGCCTGTTGCGGGAGCTGTTCTACGAGATCGATCTTGTCCCAGAAGAGTGAGCCGTTCCTTTTCTCCTTGGTACATTCGTATGTTCTGTCCGTGCGTTGCCTTTGATCGTAAGTCCATTTTTAGAACAGCGATCGTAGAAGTGGCCGGATCGGGAAGAGATATCTGATGTGATAGGCGAGGAAGTCCGGTATATGGTAGCTGGGTAGTTCAGCTTTGATCGTTCGTGGCGTCCGTTCGTCGGTATATAAGGCGCATGAGTGTTGGCCTAAGGGTAACCCTTGAAGTTTTGCCCGTTGAATCCCATGCCTCCTGCTACTCCCAAAACCGGTGTCCGTGTCCGTGACAAGTTCCTCAACTGCGACTTCTCTACCGCGGGCAGATGGTGGACTTCGCTCATCACCCCTTCATGGCGCGAGTCAGTCGTGAAATCCTCGAACCTCTCTACCAGTTCTTCCTCCGCATCCGCGAGGATTTTACTTGGTCTCCGGAGACCAAGACGAAGGGAGAAAAGCGCGTAATGCGGCAGCGCGTTCGTGATTATTTGGAGATGGCTGTAGGTCCCGAGTTCCTGAATCGAAGTGATCTTTTTAACGTTTGCACGTCCGTAGGGCTGCTTGTTCAATTATGTGATTTGCCATCATGACCTGGCGGAGGCAAAACGTATCCCGACGCTGCGTGTGGCTTGGCTGCAAGTCGTTATGCGAGCAGACTCTGTTTACGGGTTCGAAGGCGACAAACAATCAACTCCTTCGGGTGATATTGAGGGGCAAGATCGCCTCTCTGTTGCAATATTCCGAACGCCTTCGCCAGCACGCGGTGGATCGCATAGTCGAAAGAGATGATGAAGGGACCCGGACCCAGCGTGCGTTCAACCCCAAGAGCGAAAATCCGTTCTATGGTTTGCCGGGCGTGATCGAGGAAGGAGAGGTCGAGGCCATGGAGACTGTATAAATTGGTTGTCTAGCGTCCGCCAGCCAATATTCATTGCCCCGCGTCGAATTCCCTATGTCATATTTTCTCTTCCCTCCTCCTCGCACCGTTGCCGAAGTCGTCCCTATCCACCAGCTGGTTATAGCACGGATGGACTCGTATTGCTCCGTCCATATTACAGGCCTTCAGTTGGCTTCCACGAAGTTTGCGCACGTCGAATACGTTCGGAGCACCTCCGCCCTTTCTGCGAACTCATCCGCGGATGTATTCCTTCGGCGGTCACGGTGCCTGATGATCTCCCTGATGGTCGGGCCGAGTTCCTTCGTCCCTACATTGGCGCATATCTTGAGAAGGCGGTGAGTAAGCGTCGGGCGCAGCGTACGAATGCTGATTTCTCCAGGCGTTTCTTTATAGCGCCGCGCTGGAATATGCCAAATCGAACATCGAGGCGCCGTTTCTGGACCCATCGGTGATCTGGTCCTTGACCATGGCGCGAACCTTCCACTACATGATTGGACAGCCAACGTATGGTTATTCGCGGGAGTGCTGCGACGCATTCCTTGGTCGGATCTCTTCTGCCCTTTCGTTCGCGGATCGAACTCGCACTTCGGCTTCGCACACAGACGTTCCCTTGTCTGTCGAGATCGCGTCTCTCCCTCACGTTCCCTCGTGGACCCGCGACAGGATTAACCACCTCTGTATTTTAGAGCTGAACGACGCCTGGACTTGCGAGAACGCCCTTCTCCAAGACGAGATCGAAGCTAGCCAGGGGATCGGCCGCGGTCTGGAAAAGGCCGTCGCTCAGGCCGAGGCGGGCTACGGGCAGAATCCGAGCGGACGGTTTTTCGTGTAAATGAGCAATGTTCTTCGTCATAGGTGGCTCCTCTGCCATGGCATAACTTTTCTTCGTACATATCCTGTGTTTCCGTGGAACGGGCGTGTCGTGCGTTCATAATTTCTGCATGTTTCGATGTCCCGTTTGTCCGTTTCGTGGTTCGTTTAAGTCGGTAATCGCCGTTTCTTCCATCATAATGGGAGTAGCTCCCGCATAAGTCTTCATAATTTTGGACGCGTACCACGCCCGCGTTGATTCCTCTGATGTCCACGTGGTCGCTCGCAAGCCTGGATTATAAAGAGCGTCTTTTGCGCGCGTAGGAGCGCACAAACCTCATCCACCTCCCTAGCGCATGCTTCATCGCCCTAGACGCCATTCCACCGCCAGACGCTTTTCAAAGGAAGAGCTGGTCATCTTGTGGATCCACCGCTCACGCCACCTGGCGCAGCAGCTTCACCGGACCACCCGCGCTGCTCCTGTTGCTGAAACTCCCGAAGCGACCGTGGGGCTCATTCGCGACGCCGTCAGCGTATTGTTGAAGAACATGGTGGCTCTGGGCAAGGCGAGCGTAACATATGGGAAACACGCGGAGGGAGAGGAACCCGCGTTTTTCGTGCCGTCTGAGGGGACCACTCTATTCGGGATGGCGGAAAGATTTGTCGACCTATATGGTTTCCACGAGGATTCCTCTCTCCTCGACCGCGCCATCCTCTTCGAAAATCTCTGCACGTTGCAGGAGGCCATGATCAGAAACCCCGGCTACCTCGAGCTGGGCATCGACTTCCCGAATTTCGACCTTTCTTCGACCGAGTTGGAGTGGTACGGGATCTTCCCGTTCTACAAGGCGCGCCAGATCGCCCTTCTTTCGGCGACTCATTTCCGCCGTCGGAAATTTGGAGGAGCTCCTTCGATACAACCCTGAGCTGGGGGAAGAAGGAAGGTATTCGTTCGCCGATATTTCGCTGGAGGGACTGCCCACACGTCCTAACACACCCGAATCGCTGGAGGAATCCGAAAAAGTTGGATCGGACGCAGCACCCGTTCAGGTCTTGGGGCTGCTACGGGACGGATTTTGATGAGAGAATGGACTGGAGTCGTTGTTGGGGAGTTATATTACGGCTGGAACGTAAAATCCTCGCGTATTTTGCCCTTGGTGGCCCATCGTACGCCTAGTCCGGTCGCGGGTTTCCCATCAATTGCGCGCCACGTGATCGTATTCTTGGAGAGATATAAGTTGCACTGGTCTTCTCTTCAGGGAATACCTCCTCAAGAATGCCCCAACTCGTTATTCGTCGTCCGGACGGTCCTCCGTCCGCCATCTCTCGAAATGCCCACATCCTACAGGAATTGTGTCTTCCCTTGGAAACACTGGACACGCTCGGCTTCACACCAGACGAGCCTTGGTCCGAATTCTTCGAGTTCCGCCTTCGGCCAATGGTTTATCTTGTTCATGCCGGAGTGACGCAAGATTTCTCCCTAATCGGTCGCAAGGGGGTTTATTCCCTTGGCGAACTCGAAGAAATAAGACATTGGGTACACCAAGCTCTTCTCCACTGCGTGAGTGTCGTTTCGTGCGCTGGGTCCGCGGCTGATTTCTTGGATTTTAGAGGCTCCTCCTGGTGTGCAGAAAAGCCCTCCAGCCGGTGTACGAGGATGATTTCAGCATCTCCTGCCCTCCAACCTGGGGCATTCCTGGCGAAGCGGTGGCCATGTTCGAGATCATGTACCGGATCTGTCTCTCGATTGGGTTCCCGTGCAGCGACGACTCCCTCTGCCCGTTGGATCGTCACGTTCTCCTGCCTTTAATCATGGGCGCACGGGAGACCCGTGCTTTGTTGAAGACCGCGGACGATTATTCCGCCTATAATCGATTCGGCGAAGTAATAGACGCGGATCGGTTTATTGGTGGCCTCGCCCGCATAATTAAGCAGGAGCGTGGAAGGGCCTCGGCTTCTGACTCCGAAAGCTCGAGTTCGAGGGAAATCCATTGGTCGGAAACCTGAGGTTACCGCTCGTATGGTGCGTCCGTTCTCGTGTTTTCCCTTTAATTTTCGTTCCATGGCTGATGGTGCCTATTTCTTCCATTCGCAGGCCCTCTGGGAATATGCGAGCGGCGTGCAAAAATCGGAATAGGGGTTTTCTTCTTGGTTTGCGAATTTGTCCTCGTCCGTACGTCGCGTCCGATCACGTGTAATGACTGTTTTCCGTAAATCCGGCTGTCTTCTTCGTCTTTTATTCCATAATTTGACGAACGGAACATGCTCCGTCCATCCGTTCCTTCGCGTCGCATAATTTCTCCCAGAGAGGTGGCCACCTCCCCGAAAATCCTGGTGAGAATGCACTGTGCACATGCGTTCCCTGTTTTTGGTGATCACCTCCTTGCGCTCCTTGGTCCTGGTTTACTGCTGGTGCTCGGCTGCTGAAATTCCCTTGGTCGTAAATCTGGTGCGTCCGGCTTCCTTCTGATTCCTGCGTCCTGATTATCGCGTATTATTCCTTCGGCTAGTCGATCGAGATTCCTTCGTAGATATGTTGCTTTGACGGGTTGCACAGCCGATATATTTGATGAAACAGTGGACGGGCCTGGCGTCCGTTTGATGGCAACGATGGTCACGTGCTCGCGCATCAAAATCGCACAGGGGCTGTTATTTAACAGATTTCCCTTGTTGACGCGTCCCGTTCCTTCTCCTCCCTTCTCCCTCCTTGGATAACGCGTCGAGTGGAAAGCGCGCCAACACGTGTGCCGTGGGAAGTGTTTCAGGCTCGGATATTTTCGTCCATCAGTCCAAACCGGGTAAGTCCAAAGTTTCTTTGGTCTTCTTTTTATTTTCCTTATGTCTTCCTTTTCTTCGTCGTTCTCGGTGGTTCCACGACTGCGGTGACTGCGGTGAGTCACCCTCCTCTTCTCGTCCAACATTCCTTTCTCACTGAGCTCCCTTTTTCTCCCCCTCTCTTTCTGTCTTCGTCGCTGCTCTCCTTGGCGCTTTCCTTTGCTTTGCACTCCGATATGTCTGGCGCCAAATCCCGGATTCGGCTCCGTCCTCGAACTAGAGACGGCCTGGCGACCACCTCATTTCCTCGAGTCGTGGCTCCTCAACAAGAAAAAGCCCTCTCCGTACGTCCTTTTTCTTCGTCTTTTTGTTTATTTTCTCTTCGTGGCTAACCGTTCGTGTTTCTTGCTGTAGGACGCCGTCCGTCACGAGTCGAGCGGTTCGTCGGCTCCTACGTCGAGTCTGCAGCGGATCGGAGTCTGACGACGATCTCGTGGATCCAGCCGACCTTCTTAGCTCCCTCCCCGAAATCCCCAAAGAAACAAGACCCAGAAACGCCCGTCGACGCCATGGATGTCGATGAGAGGCGCCGCCCTCCCCTAAAAAGGCGCATCGTTCTCAACAAGGGCTCCGCGGTGTCGAACGCCGCGGAGTCTTCCTCAAAACCTGTTGAGCGTCCCGCGCCTCTTGCCCGTCAAAGGCGTCCGCCGTCCCTCTCTCCGAGCCCTCGTCTGGCCCTCGCCGTACCGGTGGCGCGTCTTCATCCGCTGCCGCTCCTCGGTCCGGAATCCAGGTCGTCGATCTGGAGACCGTCGACATCGAGAAGAAACTCAGATCAATGACTCCTTTGATTTCGACGTTCGCCGCTCCAGCGTGGACGGAATCTCACGGATGTATGAGTTCTACACCCGAGACGCGGAGGAAATTGGCAAGGAGTACAAGAAGGTGGAGGCGAGGGACCCAGACGGTTTCTTTCGGACGGTGGAGTACTTCTCGCGAGAAGGGTTCGCCCTTTCTCGCACCGGGGAGTGGCTTCTCTCGTTTTGGGGAGACAATCGGCCACCTTGTTTCGTTTTACAACGCCGTCCTGCTCGTCTTCATCGCCTTTCAATACGGTATAGCCTCGTCGAGCCGCTTGACGCCCTCCGTCCGACCCTGACGATCCCGTCTTCCTCGACGCTCACGACCCGCAGCCCCGCTGGAAACGGTACACCCGCGACGTTTTCCTCCCTTCGACGGCGAGCCGCACGCTTCAATGGAAGCGTACGAGGGCGCGTGGAACAAGTACAAGTTGGCGTTGGCGAGACACGACGCGTCCGAGTCGGAGAAGGAGACCGCGTTTCTGGAGAAGCAAAGGGCGAAGCTTTCGGAGTGGAAGGCGCGCGCGCGCTATCGCGAGAAGATCCCGCCACTCATCAGTATCAATCCTCCCGCGTTTTGACGTACATCGAGGAGCGCAAGAGGGCCGTGGCGGAATTCGAGACGCGCTTGAACCTGTTGGGTTGCTACATCCTCTTCCGTGTCCGCGCCCAATTCGAGGGCGAACCGCGTCCTTGACCGGGGTTTTCTTCGCCCGCGCCTGCTCCGGCGCCTCGCCGCTCCCAGTTCGCGTCGCCGCCGCGCCACCACCTCGCCAGCGCCAGTTCCTCGTGCGCGGGGCAAGGCGATGTCAGCTGAACCTGATATCGCCGTCCTCGAGCAGGGGTCGAATTCTGGGTCGGACGACGTCCCTTGTCGGTCCAGCGCAAGTCCAAGGGAAGAAGAAGGCGGTCGTCGCGTCTAGAGAGTCGAGGGAAAGTCTCGCGCGGAGTCTGAAGGCGAGCCTGAGGTGGACCCGGAGATCATCACCTGCACGGTCAAGGTGAAGAAGGGGAAGAGGCAGTCGGCCGTCGAGTTAACGGGCCCGAAGAACGAGTACGACTCGCAGCTTTGGCACGACCGGAACGACCTCTTTGTGATTGACGCGCCGACGACCTCCACCGGCAACAAAAATCGTCACGCACGCCTACCCCTACGATGAAACCACCCGCGGTTTTCCGGTACTTGGAAGCGCCGAATCGCCCTCTCCAGTTGCCGGCGCGTACTGTTTTTACTCGAGGAAAGGCGCGTCCTTTTCTTCTTTTCCCTTTATTGTTTAAACTAATCGTTCTTCCTTCTTTTTCTTGTAGGGATGCGTCCGTTGCCTTCTGGCAGACAACGAGTGCGTTCGCCCGCGTTACGGAGACGAGACCCCAACGGCTGCGTGCACCCATTGCCGCGCGGACAACACGACCTGCGAATTGTCGCCCGTCGAATTCGATTGGGAAATGACCGGTAAGTCGCCCGCTCCATTTGTCCCACATAGCTTTGCTGATCACATCCTTCGCAGACGCCGCTCTCCCGGACGTGAACGCCGAGTGGATGGAGCTCCAACTCGCTCATGCTCGAGATCGCGGACGAGGTCGGGGGTGGGACCACCGAGCGCTTGCTCGCGCGCTTCATGCGCCACCTCCGCTCTATGGGAACCGACCGACGTTCTCGAGGCGCGTGCCATCTTTGGAGCGAGAATTCCAGCGTCGCGGCGGAAAATCGGGCACCGCGCACGTCGTCGTCCCGTGGAGGGGAAGATGACGAGACCGATGACAGTGGTACGGAGGTCGAAGGAGGGAAGGGCGGAGAGGATGGGGACGTGTCGATGGGTCAGGACAAGGGTAAGCCCTTTTGTTTTCTCTTTTTCCCCAACGCCCGTTTTTTTTTTTTTGAACTTGCTGACACTCCTTCCTTCCTTCTAGGTTCGCAGCGACGAGCCTCCGCTCACGGCGAGCGCGAGCGTTTCAGGGAGATCGTCTCCCCCGCCCCTCCATCCGCTTGACCATGGACTCCGTTGAAATCCCTTCGCGCACGGTTCGCCCTTCCATCGCGTCGCCAGGCGATCCTCGACGCATGTTTCCCCAACGCCGCCGCGCCAATCGTCCGGGTCGCGGCTTCCCTCCAAAGCCCCCTCAGCCGCCCTTCTTTCTCCTCCGGTCGTCGTCTCACCCGCTCTCTCCCTTCGACTTCCATTTTTGGGAAAGCGGGCGTCCTCCTAGGCTCCAAACCAAACGAGACGAGCGAGGGTTTGCGAGCGGCGAGTTTGGAGGAGGGGGAAATCGACGCCGAGGGAGATCGTGGTTGGAACTTCCGCGGGTGAGACGTCGGGGCGGCGCCAGATGTGATCATGGACTAATCGCGGGGCAGGGCATCGTTTGCCCACGGACCCAAATTTTTCGTTACTTTTATCCCATCGTATACTCCGAACTCCCCAGTGGCGGCTGGGTCGAGCAGGAGCAAAAATCCGCCTCTTCGCTATTTTCTTGTCGCTCGTGTGCTCCGTGCGTGCTGTACGCCCTGCCTTCGGGGCCCAAAATGTATTATTTTTGAGAAATAAATCGAATTTTCTTGGTGTTTCCGTGAATTAAGTAGCGTGAGAATTTGTTCTTGAGGAAAGCGCCTTTGGCGCTTGAGCTATTTGAGAGAAAACGCGACGCGACGCGTTTGCTCGTGACCGAGATTGCATAAGGAGTGGCGGTGTCTTTCGCGACAGCGGCGTCTTCTAGGCGCTTAAAGGCCGCGCCAATCATTTCTTTACGGCATGTATCTTCTTTTAATAAATTTGGCTGGTTCTGGACGGACCTAGGTTAAGATCCCCGTTTTATCGTTTCTGGTTTCGTTATTCGAGATTGTTATGGCTCGACCACTGGGAGAGGATAGAGCGATTTGTTAAGAGTTTGGCGAGGATGATCTTTCTTTAGAAAGGTCCGGGCGTGGCTTACGTTCACGCGACATGTATTCAGGAGGATAGGATGAGGTCGGAAAATAGATATATTGAATGAAAGAGCCCAAATACATGTCGCATAATGATCGAAGTCCGTTTCCTTCGTGTTTTTCGGGGAGCGTATGGTCGTCCGTTCCTGGGCCACGCGTCCGTTCGTTTTTTTTACGAGTCCGGTTCCGCTGATTGACCTTCGAACCATCTATTCCGGTGTCGCCCCACTCGGGTTCCTTTTCTTTTCGTTTCTTCTTGGGTTTTTCCTCCACGAATTTCGTGACTGGGATGCGAATTTTGGAACGTGGCTGATATGGGATTAGCCTAAAGGCTGCGACCGGCATTTTGGACATGGCGCCGTCCAATTCGGCCAAGATGTACGAGCTATCCGACTTCCGTCGTATCACGACCATGGGACCAGAATACCGTGGCTTTGCTTTTCGCGACCACTCGTTCTCACAGAAGAATTTCTGAGAAGAACGAGCGATCCAGGTGCGAAATCAAAGTCCTCGATTTTCTTCTGGTTGTCTTTTTCCCATTGCCTGATACTCCGGACACGCGCTTCGTATATCTTGGTTTTGTTCGGCCAACTCCTCCGGTCTTTTCATCAGCTGCTTGGCGCGAAGCGCGATCAACTCCTCGGTGGTAAGTTTTTCTCCCGTGAAGTTGATCATGTACGTTGCTTCCACTATGTCGAATGGGAATAATGGCTCCACTCCGTGCGCGAGGTAGTATGGCGAATATCCAGATGATTTTTGGATGGAGACTCTCTCCGCCCAGAATATGTAGAATATTCTTTCGGTCCAGAGGTCCAAATCGCCTTCGCATGCCTTGAGATGGCCTCGCGTACGTCGTAATGGCGCCTTTCCACGATTCCGTTGGCTCGGGAGTTGTATCCGGAGATCTTTATGTGGTGGATGCCGTATCGTTTGGAAAGCCATTCGACAGCTTTGATCCAAGCGCCTCCGTTGTCCGTTACAATTTCTGCCACCGCTCCCCATCGGCACAACACTTCCTCGAAAATGAAGCATCCGAGGGTGTACGCGTTTTCATCTTCCAACATTCTCCATCTGGCCAGGAAATTAACGAACCGCCCTGTGCGAGATATCGATACCCGTGTGACTTGGGTAGGAGCATGGTGTCGCCGTGGAATTTGTGGAAAAGCGGAAGGGGCATCGCGACCGTGGGCGGGATATTGATCTCTTCGTCAAGCGGAGCTGGCATTCGTGACATGTATTCAGGTACCAATTAAGGTCTTTGTCCATGTACGGCCACCAGAACCGGTCGAGTAGACGTTTTCGCGTGATAAAATATCCCTTGTGACCGAGTTCGTCGTGAACCTGCTGTAAAATCGCCACACGTTTTTCTGGAGGGAGTACGAGCTTGTGTTCGTGATGAGAATCCCGTTTCCAGAGCACCCTTCGAGAAGGAAGAATCTGCACGATTTTCGCACGAAACGTTCGAATTCTTCGTCTTTCATCCCGTCCGGACGCTGCTTGCGTTCCAGGAATTCCTTGATTAATTCCATTTCCGCGTCCGCAGCGTCCGCTTTTCGCTCCTGGGTATCTCGTAGACTTGGTCGTCGATTAGGGTGATGAAAATCCTGACCGGAGGCTGATTTCGCGGATTTTCATGGGAACGGGTCCAGCGTCCGGTGAACACGTGATCGAGATTTTGGCCTCCAGATTGAAGCTGGGAAGCCGAGATCGTCTCCAATAATGATGATCGCCGTTGCCGCTGCCAATTCATCACCTGGATCGCGAATCCGCACGCACGGTCGATCCATTCATCAACATCATCGTCTTCTTCGGGATCTTCTGGCGCGGGTTTCCTACGCGAAAGCCCATCTGGCGCGTGAGTAATTCCTGGAGTGTGTTCGATCGCAAAGTCGAATAAGAGAATCGCGGCGATCCAACGATTGATGGTCGCGTTCGGCTGAATATCGGGATTTTTGAGCATGCCCTTAATGTACTTCGCGTCCACGCGAACCATTAAGTCCTTTATTCCAACAAGGTACATTCTCGCGGCTTTGAGCGCACGGAATAACCCGTAGAGTTCCAGCTTTGCCTGCGAGTATCGCGATTCTCGCTCGTCCCACGTAATGGAGCCGAAACGGGATGGGTATTCGAGGGTATCTTCTCCGAGCTGTAAAAGGATATATCCCATGCCTCGGACCGACGAGTCGACGGATAAAATGACGCGTCTGCCGGATGCGTAGTCGATTTGTTTGATGGCGGGTGAGTTTATGAGCAACTCCTTTAACGCGTCCATCGAAGCTTGTTCTTCCGGTCCCCATTTGAAATCTACTCCCTTTCGCGTAAGACGCGTCAAAGGGATCGCCACCTCCGCGAACTGGTTCATGAATATCCGCATTAGGCCCAGCGTGCCAAGGAAACCCCTGACGTCCGTCAGGTCTTCGCAAGGCGGCCAGTCTCGGATCTTCTGGACTTTGGACTCGTCTGGCGTTTCCCGCGAAGCTGCAGACATGGCCCACGACCTTGATACGCGGGACAAAATATGATTTCTTCGCGTTGAAAGTTCCGCCCGCATGCCTGATACGTTGGAGTATCCGATTGATGGTTAGCATGTGTTCCCAAATGAATCTCCGAATTCCTGCGTTCTCCGGGATCGTCTCGTATTCGCCGTTTTCGAGGAGGTAATACGTGGTAGGTCCTTTAACGGGAGTATCGTCCACGAATGGTTGGGTGTATTTGGGAATTTCGTCTTGGAGGATGAAATTAATATCCCCTTGTTGCACCTGGACCGAATTCGTGTACCCTTGTGGAAGACGCGTGAGTCGGAAGGTCCCAAACGGGCCTTGGAACGTGGTGAAATCCCGAGGCAATGTCCAGAAGCCGATGGTCGAAACCAACGAACAAATCAAATCCCGTACACGGTAGATCCTCCAAAAGATCGGCGTAGACCTCGACGATTGGTGGGCATCCGGCGTCTTTTATCACAACCTGGTTTAAGGGTTGGAGTTATGGACGAGTCGGAGGGAGCCATTGGATTTTGGAACTACAAACCAGTTCGTCCGATACGACGAGCTGGATGGTTCGTAAACTCCTGTCTTGATTTTCCCGCGTATGATTTCCACCACTTCGTCGCGTATTCCAGGCGGTATTGGAATATTTCTCTCCTGCCACGGGGTGTGAGCAAGAACGGGGATTTTCACCGGTTCGAAATAATCTTCCCGGAAATGTCCCCGCTCGCTTTCATCCCATGCGAACGCGAATTCGTGATTGCGAATGACGTCGTGAACGAGTTTTCTCTTCTTCTGGCCATAGGAACCTCCTCGTTTATTTTCATTTCTTCTGCCCTTTGCTTGTATATCTGTCTCCTTCTCGCAAGTTGCCGGGCCTCGGGTTCAACGGCGGCATTCCCTCCAACGGATCGGATGGGAAGTGCCGATGATCCGAAACTCTTCTGGCAAGGTTGCCGCTACAGAGTGGACTCTGTCGGCCACCGGCTTGTACTTTTTCTTCTTCGGCTTCGCTTTCTTCTTTTTCTCGCCGTCCGGGGCCGCTGTGTTGACCCATACGTGTATCGTTTCGTCGTAGTCGTACATCTGATTGAGACAATATTCCAAGTAGCGTGGAGATATTTCCCACTGGATGGTTTGGTCGTGAATGAAGATTGGTCGACAATCTATCGTGTTCGTGCCTTCTGGGGCGTATAGAACCATTGGCGACGTCAGCCGATGGAACGAGAACCCGGGATATTACTTTGCTTTTCGATTTTCCGCTCTGAACGTTGGACGGACGCCCGTCCGTTCCCGAGATATGCCAATAGTTCGTTGCGACCGTGAGTTCCGGCGGAGGGCACGGCGTTGATTCGCCCTCCATCAGACAAAATCCACGTCGGAGACATCAACAGCCGTGTAATTCGTGTCCGCGAAGGTCACCGATTTCGGAGGCTTTTCCTGGTTGCACGGAAAGCACTTTCTTGGTATTCGGGCAGGTGATGGTCAATTCCTGCGTGCCGTCTGACCGATCCTTGGTATGGCATTCCGTGAACCGGAAGAAGGGCCTTCCCATTAATATGTCGAAGGGGCCCCGTCCACTACGTGTGCTGGAGCAGGAGATCAATGTCTCCCACTGTGAATTTGAGGTCCTCGACCACACCGGCCGTCGTGGATCTATTGGAATCCGCTGACTCCATCGTGAGCGTCTTGTCGGGTGCAAGGGGAATTCCGAGCTGCTGCCAAATATTGCGGTTCATCGCAACGATCTCCGATCCCTGGTCAAGGGTGCATACGACTGGTAAGGTGTCGTTTATTACCAGGTCGAGACGCGGAGAGAATCGATGGGAGAGGCCGTAAGAAGTGTGGTTGGGGAACCCTCTATTCCTCCGTAATTCATCACGAGCGCCTCCTGTTCCGCGTAGATCCCAGTTTCAACCGTGGGAATTCGCTTGGTAACGGTGTTTTCCCGATAATATTTGCGGAAGTCCGGTGAGATTGCGCACAACTCCTCGTTAGAGATCGAGATCTGCGAACCTAGGGCTCGCTGGATCACGCTTTTCACGAGGAGCGGGTTCTCAATGGGTGCCTGGTATTTGAACGCGGAGCGGTGGTGGGAACTTCCCATCAACGGTTGTTGGCTGCGGTTTTTGGATTGCTTAGGATCGGGCGCTGCGTCCGTTACCGTTTTAAGCGCGGATTTCGGTGGGCCCTTCTTCTGGATGACCACTTCGGGTACCGCCTCTTCTTCGGTGCCTGCCTCTCGTTTATCAGAACCGCCCTTCCTCGTCCTCGACTTCTTCGATGGTCGCACTCTGGGTGCGTCCAAAGCCAAGGTCTGAGTGGGCGAACAACTGGTGAACGTCATGGCTGCCGCGGCATGAGGCGGCGCGTCTCTTTCAAAGGCCTGCGTCTGCACCTGCCGGGAGCGGGAGCTGGTTGTTGAACGGGCGGGTTGTCCGAAATCCACCTGTCGATCTTCTCCACTAGGTTCCTGCCCGGAACTCCTCTGGGTATGAACTGCCCGTTGGGAAGGACGATTTTAAGGTCCGCATTGCGGAAACATTTCCCTGTCGGATGTAATCATCTGCAAGGGGGCATCTCGTACGAAATGTCCGCTCCCTGAACAGAAGCCACATTCGCCTGGAAGGAACATAGTTCCACGCGTCGGTGGACCATTATCGCGTCCGTTCCACGGCTGCTTGGCTGATAGCCATTCGAGCGCTGCTGGTACCCGTTGTCGCGTTGCTGGTACCGTTGTCGCGTTGCTGGTACCCGTTGTCGCGCTGCTGGTACCCGTTGTCGCGCTGCTGATACCCATTGTCTCGCTGACCATACGGTCCTTGGTACGAGATGGGTTGTGGAGCGGGAGCTGGATAGACCGGGGGGGACAGCGTCTATAGCCGTGGTGGTGTACATGGGGTACGCTTGGCGGGCGGAGGAGGAATATTCCTGTTTAGGGCCTGGGTTAAGGATTGCATGTCGACATGGTATCGTTGGTTCATCTTCGCGAACGCGTCGCTTAGATCCACCATTCCTTCTTTATGAAGGAGTGTCGGCAACTCTCCCCTATTTTAGGGCCTTCCAGGATATATTGCCCTGCTTCACCACATCGGCTATGTCGTGCGGAATATCGCTAGCGTGGTCTGGCTTCGTGATTTGGAGGCGGCGGTAAACGCGCCTCGAAAATCTTCGTCCAATCCCTTCGGGAATTCCTTTCGTGCCTCGAGGTCTGTCATTTTCCCCTCCGTGATTAGGTGATTCGCGATGGTGGAGAACTTTCGATGATACTCGGAGAAGTCGTCCTTCGTTTTAATCGTCTTCGAGGCCCGACCAGTGACGTACGCGTCTAAATCATTCGTGGTGAAGATTTTATGGCCGTCGGAGCCTGGGTACAATTCTTGGATCTTCGTTTTGAATTCGGTCCACGTGACCGCTTGGCCTGCTGTGATACTTCCGTTCCACAGAAGTTCATCCTCCCGATCAATATATCGGAAGGCGACCTTTATCTTTTCTGCATCGGTGGTCTTTTCGCATGATTCTGCGACTTCCTCGACATCCTCCCAATAGCGTTTAAGGCTAAGGGCCTTTCCATCGAACTCGGGAGCCCCGCGGGCCGTACGTCCGGGTAACATTTTCGTCATCCGCTTCCGGATAGGGGTAGGTTGAGAGTCGGGTAAAGGTGAGTCTGAAAGGGTGGACTCCGATGAAAGAGTATTGGATAGGTCGGTGGTTGTAGGAACCGAGTCTAATGAAGTCTCGGGAGAAAGAGAGTCGGTGGGCGTCTCTGGTGAAGACGGAATGGAAGTAAGAGGCGATTCTTCCTCTGGTGGTTGCTGGACGAGGGTACGAGAGCTGCGGGTGCTGTCGATACTGAGGCGGTAGGATCGTTTTCTGCAAGGTTATCTCCTGTAGCACGTTTCTTCTGCTGCGTAGGTTTCGTGAGGGCGTGTTCGCCGATGTATTGGCACGGTCTAGTGTCCTTCTCCGTCTAAAATCCACGGTAAAAACCCCTCGCGGTGGGCTCCAGTTGTGATAAGGACCGCGGTGCCGCTATGAGAATATGTTTTATCAAATAGACAGCCCGTTCGGCCTCTAGGGGTTAATTAACGTTGGAGGATAGTGGGGATGTAGGATTGGGACGTGTGCGTTGTCCGAATGAGAGTGTTGCACGGGATCGCACGAGGCGTCCGTTCCGTGGTTTCGTGTTGGGGGTACCTGCTGTTAGCTGTAAACGGGTGTGGGGGTGATAGTTACCTGTCCTAGGTCACAAGCTCGAGCGAACGACGCGTTGTTTCCTGTAAAATCCGATGCCTATGCTGCAATCCTTCCCTCGTGTTTCCCCGATGTTCCCAACGAAGGTGGAAGGCTTAATACAACGTTTTACGGTTATAAAGCAAGTGACAGCGACGCCGGCTGGTGCTGGTCAGTCGAACGTATGGGACGTCCGGTCGTGACGCTGGGTGGCAGACGGCGATTTAAACCAATATGGCTTCGCCCAGGCCGACTTCTACAAAGCGTGAGCTCGCGAAGTTGGTGATCCTATTACGGGGAAGCCCGATGACTTGGGGTCCGATGAGTTGGGACCTTGCGAAAGGAGGTGTGAGAGTGAAATGCCCTGCTAGAGGCAAGTGAGGATGTGGTCAACTCGGTGTGAGCGAGGCTTTAGTTGCACAGGTGGGGGTACAGGTGGTGGGGGAGAACTAAGCTCCGAAAATTGACTGACTACAACGCCTTTTCTGCTATCCTTTTATACCTTTTCGCCTCTCGACCGTCCCCTTGATGCCCACTCGTTCGGTTCCATCCCTTTCACGTTTGAGGGTGCTTGCGCAGGAACGTATACGGGTGCGTTCAGTATTTGGGCGACGGACGAGGCTTACGTTCGAATTTTGGGGTTCATTTTCATGAACGGACGGAGTGTGCGACGCGAATTGGTACGGACGCAGGACCCGTTCCATAGCAGAGCGGATTCCTGGCCAAAAAGGTCAGTTATTGGTCGGAAGACGCGTCCGGACGCATCTGAGTAGGTTCGAGTGGTTTGGAAGGATGGAAACTGGATCGGACGAGGCTTGCGTTCGAGTGTTGGTGACTTCTCGGGTGTGGGAAGAGGATACGAAGCCCAGGATGCCCGCTATTGGTTGGTCCGTACCATTCTCGTGGGCCGTAGCGCGTGGTGCCGTGTTCGTACGCGAGGTGCGAGTCGTGCAAGGCGGAGTTCGGGCAATGGAAGCGTCCATCGAGTGTCAGACTAACCGGCGGGTGGTACGAACGATGTGAGAGGTTGGATGGGGACCGTAGGCTGCGTGCGTTTGATGAGAATCCGGATTTGGTAACTTTGATTCCCGATTTGGATGAACGGGCGCCTCGTACGTTCTCGTCCAGGGCTCGGTTGAAGGGGCCGTGAGGCGGTGTGCAGGGC